>JAHKKF010534610.1:0-19232 GCA_019740295.1 Labeo calbasu
ATCTTTGGTTTTTAGCTGTTTAGTAAACTGTCATATCAGCAAAAACCTTAAAAAACACAGCTCCGGGTAACCCGCGATAGACACCAAAAGTTTCTCCTTCATCACTGCAGTCTCCGGACTTTTTAGGCAACGGTAAAACTTTCGTCACCACAATAGAAGGCCCGCCTCTCCATTCATTCGATTGGACAATGGAAAAAACCGCGATGACGTCGGGCGCTTTTCCGCTCAGAGTTGCTTTTTTTTTAACTTCAGGCGCTCAGAGCGCTCCGGCAAAAACGCGAGGCGCAGCAAGCGGTTAAAACGCGAGGCGCCCGCAACGCATAAACAGCGCGCATAACGCTCACTGCCCATAGAACACAATTCAAAAAAGGCGCCTCTCGCTGCAAAAACGCGTTCGGTGTGATCGGGCCCTTAGGGATCCGCTGACACGCGGCTTTAAAACACTCTTGTTATGCTTATATGTGAGCGCTCGGTGAAGAGCGTGCCAATCACAGTCATGTCTGTTGAGCGCGTGAACACTATGGCCAATCAGCGATGTTAAAAAATCTGCTCAACAGCGCTCAAATGTGAGCGGGAAATGGATGTTTTTAAAATTTCAGTACCGAAAGTACCGAACCCGGTACCTTTTGACAACCCTAGTCCAGATGCTACAACTCCATGTATAAAACAAGTACTACAGCAATAAATATTATTATATAGCAGTCAAAACATCATTTTTTTTTCAGCTCCGTAAAGATATAGTTTGGATTCCATTTCTACCACAACTTCACATTAATCTCTCTATCAGTCTTTCATTTCAAATAATTTAAAAATAGCATTAATGTGTAACAAGACTTCCTTTCAAGAGACAATTCTTAATATTAATAGGTAATATTAAGTGAATTCCAAATGAATAAAACTCGGATACTCGGAAACTCTGAGATATTTTAACTGATAAAACATGGAGACATATATGAGGTGCCAGACAGGATTTAAATGAAACTTCGGCTTATGAGTTCAAACTTACATATAATAAACTGAGTAAAGGTTATGCGTATTTGGCGTGCTGTCAGGGAGAGGGCTTCGAGCTTGGCACTCCCCCTGACTGGGGAGAGGGGTCTGAGCTCGGCATTTTAGCCTGAACCTAGAGCGCTCAGAGCAGGCACTGCTGCGACATCTGAAAAGAGAATGTGGCTTCTGCGGAAGCAGGTGCTGCTGCGGCAGTTGAAAATAGGGATGAGTGTAAAGTAGAGATGCAGGCTCCTGCAGGAGCAGGCACTGCTGCGGTGGTGGGGAAATACAAATAAGGCTCCTGCTGGAGCAGACACTGTTGCGGCATGGGGGAAATACAGATGAGGCTCCTGCGGGAGCAGGCACTGTTGCACTGTTGCATGTAACTTGCGTATACATATAAACTTGACACGTGCATACACCTATAGACACTCGTTTATACGTATAAACTCGATCCGTGAATGTACACTTATAAACACTCGCACATACATATGAACTCGATGTGAGCATATACAGCCATAAAACGCTCACACAAACATGCAACATGTGGGATGCCCACAAACACCCACAAACACCCACAAATGCCCCCCTTGGCGCCGGCCGTGGTTTTAATGCATTATGCCATGTTAAGCGTTTTTGTACCGGCGTTCTATGTAAGCAGAGTATGCAGTTTGCATAGAGCACCAACTCCCAAGGGCGCACCATCCCAGTTACTCAATAAAAAAAAAGAAAAAAAAATAGTTCTATATTAATAATAGCAATAATTAATCTAATTAATCGAAAAATAAAGTTGACTGTGAAAATAGCCACAAAAGATTATTCAAAGAATGTTAACAAAAAAATGTTAAATGGGAAAGTAGCAAGCAGACATTACAAATTGTAGATTTAGAAATAAGTATTTTATTTGATTCAACCTAAAATTTATTACATATAAACATTTAGGCTGCAATGGACTAATGTGAACCATGAAACATAAAAGAAGATAATTTAAGAAACATATCAGTATTTTTTATTCATACAATGAAAGTCATGGTAACCAAACAGCTTTGTTATCAACAGTCTTCAAAATACTTTCTTTTATGTTCCACATTATGACAGAAGTAATTACAGAAGCTTATGATGTTTGATCCCCGGATATCCTTTATAGCTTCCAGGTTTGCCGCCATGTGCCACTGGGTGATGTTGTAAAAATGAGATTGAAGTAATTCAGCATGTGCTTCAGATGCAATCACACAGGAGCATTCGCCATAGCATCATAAACATTATGACGCAGTGTGGACTTTCCGTCTCCCAGAACCAAGGTTGCAGTCATAACCAAAATGTTTTCCTTTGTTTTTTACTTTTTACTTTTTTTTTTTGGTAACACTTTAGGTGCCCATAATACAGAGTAATTACCTAATTAAGTACTTAATACTTACATGAAACAAAATGTACTTACCATGTAACTAAGTTATGGAACAGCTTGTAATTACAGTTTGTCATTATGTAGATGTAATAGGCAGCCACTGTTACACACAGGGCCTAAAACTAACTTTTTGCCACACCTGCCGATGGCCGGTGACATTTTTTTACTGGCTATAAAACTCTTTTTGCAAAAATAGGCAGTTACTGTATCACAATGACTAAACATATTTGCAATGTTTTGAAATTTTCCTGCTACTGGTGCAGTGCATTTTCTCTAAATTTTCTCTATTAATTATATTCATTCAACATAACAGTGTAACTGTAAGCCATTATTTTTAACATTTCGTAGGATCTGAATTATTTAACAACTTTAATTTAAGTGATTTTAAAACAATCTTCACATAAACTGTATAAATTGTATATGCATAAACTATACAGATTAATCTTTATTAAAGCTACAAAAGTTAATCAGTGACTATAGCAATTTTTCTTTTGTTCTTTGATTTCCATCGTTTCAGCAGATTTCACTTTAAAATCAGCACTGTCTCTTTAAAACCTGATGCACATGACGCAGATCTGACACATATCCAATTTTCTCCAAACTCTTTACTGTCATTTAAGACTTTATAATTCATTTAAGAATACGTTTACAAGGTAACTTACGAAAACCACACATTTTGACATTTGACACGTGTGTGTTTTCGTCCGTTGAAGTGCTGCTAAAGCGACTCAGTGTATGCGTACAGCCGAACGTGCAACCTTTCAAACTATACTTCACTGCATGTACACTGTTACATATGCTCAGCGAAATCAATTTTTACTTGCATTTGGCGCTTGGCAAGTGTTAATTTTAGGCCCTGGTTACACATGTGTAACAGGCTGAGTCTGTTACACAGCTACTTGTACACTTAAGTAGAATCTTGATACTTCTTGATTTATTTTAAGTAGCTTATGCCTGTGTAATATTCTGTAATTTTAATGTAATTAGAAAGGTATTACATGTATTTAAGCTGTGTACTGGTGGGTTAAATCAAGCTAAGGTGCAGCTGGATAAGGTGTACAGTATAGATATACATGAAGTACAAAGTAGCTTATGTCTGTGTAACATTCAAATAAAGTGTAACCCTTTTTTGGCTCAAAATTAATTGCAGGGTAAAGCTGAGCTAAGATGCCCTTTGTGTAAAGATCTTTGGTCTTACACTGAAGTGCGTAAATTAGCCAAACTCGCACCTGAAGAGCAGCTATACTTTGAGGAAAGACTTGCCAACAATGCTACTAGAAAGATAACAGACATCAAGAATGTAAGGACATATTCTACTTTTTCTAACTTTTTATTCTTAGAAATATCTATATGGTTCAGGTATTGTTCATGTGCTCTTTCTGTCTCTTCCAGTGTCCTGGTTGTGACTGGTTGATCGAGAGATCAGACTCATCCAATCTTAGTGTGCAGTGCACAATTTGCTCTGCAAAGAATAAAAAAACCTATGAGTTCTGCTGGCAGTGTTTGAGAGAATGGAAAGGCCAGCGTCCTCGATTTGATCGATGTGAAAATGAAAACTGCAGCAACAAGGATCTGGATCTACTGAGAGATTGTTCAACTGTTATTTTAAAAGATGCTGGAAATATTGTATGTCCAGCTGTTCGTGCCTGTCCAACATGTGGTTTGCTGATTACCCACAACACAGAGAAATGCAAAAATATTGCATGCACTCGTTGTAATAAGGAGTTTTGTTTTGTCTGTCTCAAGCTCACACCAGACTGTCTGAACACTAGTGATTACTATATTCTCTGTTCAGATGGTGTGGCTCCACGACAGACTTCAATTCCACTTTGGAGAGATCACCAATAAAAAACAAACACAGTGGTTAGATATTATTTAGAAAGCACGTGTAGCATAGTAATATTAAATTAAAGGCCAGCCCAAATGAATAATTAGTAATTAAAACTTTGACCCTCTCTGTTTCTCTGCCTACCTGTACCTCATCTGCTGAGACCATCACAACCTTCAAGAAACAACTGAAGACAGAACTCTAATTAGCATTTAACTCATTCCTGTTCCTCATGTGTAGGTCACTGTGGATAAAAATATCTGCTAAACGGAAAGAAATGTAGTAATGTTATTGTTTTTTCAAGTTTGTCAAGCTTTAGTGAAGTATGCTGTTTTAAGTGTAACATGTTGTAATTGTATGAAACATGGTAAGTGGTAATTATAAAATGTTATGTGCTTTTTTTAGACTAACATAAGCCTGAAACCCATCAAGAAATTAAAACTGTTTTTATTTCACCCTGTTAACTATTTGCTAAATTCATTATAGTGCACAAAAAGTGTCATGTATCATCACCGTTACTTGTGCAATGAAAGAAGCTGTATGTCCAAATATTAAAGTGAATGTTGATGTGTAGCTTATGAGTATGTATTCCTTTACTATCCAAAGTGACTTTCAACAAATGAAGAAGAAAAAAAAATCTTTAAAATAAACTCAGTGAAACATTAGCACTAAAAAGGCATGGACAACCTGCAACCTGACCTTCTGTATGTTTAACATAAGCATCAGTGGCAAATGTATAGTATGTCTGTGAGTTCTGTGCTGTTACGTCCCTAAATGTCCTCGTGGGAGTGCTCGTTTCTCTTTTTTTTTTTTTTCCCCCTTTGTCTCTTGTTCGTTCTTGCCCTATCGATCTTTTTAGGCTGTGTCCCGTGACTGCGGATTGGCTCCATAAGCTGTCAATCATCATTTCAGACGTGACGTGGACCTATCTCCTGCGAATGAACCTTTTACCGGCAGAGTTAAAAGGACGCTGGAAGGATTGAATGGAAGCTGTTTTTTTTTTTGCTCCCGGACTTTTGTGATTTTTCTGCTTGTTTTTGGTTGCTTTTTTTTTTATGCCGAAATTCTTTTGTGTTTTGTTTGACATCTGTTAAATTTTCTACTTTTGATTCGTTGTTTTGTTATATTTTTGTTTTGGATGGCGTTTCTCTCTCAGCTTTGTTGAGCTAATGCTCTTCGATGTTTACTCTTTACCCAAGAGGAAGGGGGATGGGGAAGATGTCGTACGACTTCCATTGTGCAACACTTAGGTATCGCTGTGTATAGAGACACCAGGTAAGAGGTGAACGCCACCCTTTGTATGTTTTTGTTTTGATTAGCTGAGAATAGGGAAGCATAGGGCACTTGGCGCTGAAAATTTATTTTCTTTCTTTTCTTTTTCCCCCTTTAGCTAGGTTAAAGGTTGGAAATAAGGTAGATTTTTTTTTGTTGTTTATTTTTTTTCTTTGGCGTCACTAGCGTCCCCTTTTCTCTTGGGTTATTTTTGTTTTGTTTTTCTTTTCCCAAGGTTGTAAGAACTTTTTTTTTTTGTTGTTTCTTTATTTATATATTTTTGTAAATATACCTTTTTTTTTTTTGTAAATATATTTTGTATTTTTCTTTTCACTTTGTACATAAAGCTACTTTTGTTGGCAGTTCCTTTGTTGTAGCTTTTTCTCTTTTCTCCTCCTTCCTGCAACATTGCCACAGTTTCAATGTTACTCCCTTTAATCCCTAGACCATCTTAAGGGTCGTAACATTTAATGGGGGCTCGTCCGGGAGAAAATCAATCTCAAATTGTGGTAATTTTGCAGGAGTGTTGGTGGCAAGAGAAAAGGGACAGTGTATTGTTTGTTGTTTTGTGACAGCATAGGGCTTACTCATGCGGTGTGCTGGTGTTATATTTATTGTCTGGTTATTCATGATAGAAGTGTTTAACTTACAAGATTTTGTTACCAGTCCATCTGTAGAGCAGATTAATTTGTGCCGGAAGCAGGATTTATTGCAGATTGCAGACCATTTTCAGATTTCCGTAAGTAAACAGTCTCTAAAAAAAGAAATAAAACGAATACTGATCTTGCGTTTGAATGAGTTGCAGGTGTTGCCTACGTCAAACGTTGGGGGTGTTGAAGCAGACGGAGTTGCTAACATGGATGGTGTGGCTCTCGCATAGGTTAGTTCTGGGGAGGAGGACAAGCGGAGTGGCGGAGCTGATGCTGAAGCGGAGGCGGAGGCCGAAGCCAAGGCCGGCTTACCACCGTTTGAGCCATTTTCACCCAGTCCTGTTGATTCACGGGAAGGTGCGCGACTGAAGGTCCGCCTGGTCCGCTTGCATTATGAAGCACAAGAGAGAGTCCAGGCACACCAGGCTGAATTGAATTTGCGCTTGGAAGTGCGCAGGCTTGAAATTGAGGCAGAGAAGCAGGTTTAGCTGAAGGAGCTTGAGCTAAGTGCATCAAAAACTGCTGCTGGCTCAGCTGTACAGCAGGACCCCGCTCAAGCCTCTTCTCCACGGGTTAGTTCAACCCCAGATGCCTTTGACGTGAGGTAACACATTGCACTCGTTCCTCAATTTAGGGAAACTGAAGTTGATTCTTACTTTAAGTGCATTCGAACGCATCGCAACTTCTCTCCGTTGGCCTAAGGAGGTCTGGTGTTTACTTTTGCAGTGTAAATTATTTGGCAAAGCGCAAGAAGTTTGTTCTACGTTATCGTTAGAAGAGAGTCTGAAATATGAGTCTGTGAAGTCTGCTATACTGCGAGCATATGAGTTAGTTCCGGAAGCTTATAGGCAACGTTTTAGAAAACACAAAAAAAGTCCTACACAAACATTTATGCAATTTGCAAGCGAGAAGGGAGTATTGTTCGATAAATGGTGCGCTGCCAGTAAAGCAAGTGATTTTGACTCTTTAAGAGAGTTAATGTTGCTAGAGGAGTTTAAGGGATGTTTACCGGAACGCGTAGTAGTGTACCTTAATGAACAGAAGGTGACTACTTTATCACATGCAGCTGTACTCGCAGATGAGTTTGTTTTAACCCACAAAAATGTTTTTGCCTCTGCACGTCCTGAGAAGTTACAGATTGTTAGTCCACACTCTCAAATGTCACGTTCAAGATTTAGTCCACCTCGTAATAAAGAGGAATGTGAATGTTTTTATTGTCACAAAAAAGGGCACGTGATTGTTGATTGCTTGGCTTTGAAGCGGAAGCAGCAGCAGCAGCAGCAGCAGCCGCAACCGAAGAGTGTGGGGTTCGTGAAGGTTAGTAATTCCACTGGCACTGTATATACTGAAGAGAGAGTTGATGAAAGTTATCGACCCTTTATGTTAAAAGGGTTAATATCCCTCTCTGGAAATAGTGAGGACCAGGAAGAAGTACGCATACTAAGGGACACTGGTGCCATGCAATCCTTTATTTTGGCAGGTAAATTACAGTTGTCTGACAATACCTTTTGTGGCTCTAGTGTGATCGTGCAGGGAATTGAAATGGGTTGCGTGAAATTTCCACTGCATCGTGTGCACTTGCAGAGTGAACTGTGTTCTGGTTTTGTGAGAGTTGCGGTGTGTCCTTCGCTCCCTGTGAAAGGTGTTGATTTTATTCTTGGAAATGACCTAGCAGGTGGAAAGGTAATGCCTGTTATTGAAGTTGTTGATAAACCAGATGTGTGTCATGAGTCAGAGATACTTTCTGAAACTTACCCTGATGTTTTCCCAGCCTGCGTTGTTACGCGCGCTCAGTCGCGCAAAGTAGGTGACGTAGTTGATCTGTCTAAATCATTTATGTTTCCACAGTTGTCTGGTGATGTGTCACTGGATTGGAGTCCTGCAACAGAACACACTTTAACGACAGAAGATAAAGGTGTAGTTGTGTCTGATACAGAGATCCTTAAATTACCTGTGTCACGTGAGAAAATAATTGCTGCACAGAAAAATGATAAAACACTTGTCACCTCTTTTAATTCTGCAGTTTCTCTTGATGTGGTTAAAGATAAGAAATTTGCTTACTTCATAGATAATGACTTACTGATGAGGAAGTGGTGTTCTTCTACGGACCTTTTGATAAACGTTGTTTATCAAATTGTGGTCCCGTCTTCCTATCGTCAACATGTCTTGTGTTTAGCTCATGATCACCAGCTTGCTGGTCATCTAGGAGTGACAAAGACATATAATAGGATTTTGAGTCATTTCTTTTGGCCAGGACTAAAAAGAGATGTTGCTCATTACTGTCGTACCTGTCATACCTGTCAGATCGTAGGAAAGCCAAATCAGAGTATTCCACCTGCTCCTTTGATTCCTATACCTGCGACTGGAGAACCGTTCGAACATGTGATGGTAGACTGCATTGGTCCATTACCTAAAACTAAGTCTGGTAACCAGTTTTTATTAACTGTTATGTGTGTGGCCACCAGATTTCCGGAGGCGATTCCGTTAAGAAAAATCACCGCTCCTGTTGTCAGCAAAGCCTTGGTGAAGTTCTTTTCTACGTTTGGACTTCCAAAAGTAGTGCAAACCGTGTTTGTCATCTAAACATGTTAAAAGCTTATCATACTAGAGAGTCGCCAAAGGCAAGTGTTGTGGAACAGGCTGCAGGGCCCGCTGTCTCTTCTGTGGCGATAGCCGTGGATCTGACCTCATCTCCTGGTATCTTGGGTGTGGACACAGATGGTGTGGTGTTTCGCCATGCTTTTCAGCAGTGTGCTAGGTTAGCCAATTCAGAGATTTTAGAAGATCTTCACTCGTATCTTAATCATTTGACTGTGGATCAGAGAAAAGACATTATAAAGGTAATTTCTGAACATAAACATGTGCATACTCAGATTGGAAATAATCCCCACTTCTCTCTTACACTGTCATGATTTCTAGCTGAAGTATACATAAGATTCACTAAAGGGCATGCCATTCCAGACTCTTGCCACTTTACCCCGGACTCCATTTCCCATAGTCCTTTGCCCGGACTCATCAACACTCACCAATTGCAGTCATCTGTCTCTCATCACCTCATTAGTCACACTCTATAAGAATGGTACACTCACACTCCCTGCCTCTGCCAGACTTTATGACCCAAAAGTATGTAGAGAGAATCTCCCCCTACTTAATTCTCTCTAAAACAGACATACTGCTATAGGAAATTACTTTATTAATTTATTCTTAGACAAACCTTTCTGTGAACGAACATGCATATCCTCAGGTCACTGTGTACATTATTACTGTTCTTGTATATTGTCTTTTGTATTATATACTGTTTTATGCATGTGCTATGATAGATCACTAGTTAGTATAACCCCACATATACCATGTTTGGTCTCTTTGAATTTGCATTTTGATGATCTAAAAGATGGTCTATGTTATATGTTGATATCTATGCAACATATCAGTGTTTTAAGAATCTTTAGTAGTTTTCTGGGGACTGTGCTCAGCTCGAATGTTGCCTGGATCACACCAGAGCATTCTTGACTATCCAGCGACTAGTGGCATCTTTCTTACCCGGCACTATATGTTCCACTGGAGCCAGTCTCCAGAAGGTAGGTGGTCACAATGGATTCTTCCAACTCAGATTAGGGAGTGCTGTGCGAGGGCAACCTGGCGTTTGGCTCCTGGACCAACCTAGAGCAGTGCCTGCACATAAATTTATGTACGTACGTGACGTGGAACTGTTCCGCTCTGATGTGGCCAACGTACTAACCTTTCTTCAAGAGTTACTGGACAAAAGGAGAACTCCATCCACACTCAAAGTATATGTAGCGGCTATCACGGCAAATCATCTGCCAGTCAATAAGCAAAAAGTACCTAGTCATGAAATTCTTAAGAAGAGCACAGATACTGAATCCTCCTCACCCTCAAATAAAAAGTCGTAAAGTAAAGCCGTCCTCAAGCTAAGGTCTGGTTATGTACCTAAGGTGCTCTTTGTAAGGTAAAATGGTGTGTTGGCCCTTTGTGTGCGTGTGCGTGCATGCACATGTGAGTGTGTAGTGTTTACTGTACGTATGTATGAAGGTTTTCTGCAATGCCATTGTCACGTTTATGAACTTTAGTTTTGTGTTTTTCCTGTGTTGCTTGTTCGTGTTTGCCCGTTTTTGGTTTTGTTCGTGTTCTGGTTTACTACATTAGTTTATTTTGCTCGTTAGTTATTATCAGTTAATCTCTTGCACCTGTGTTACCCTCATCAGTTGCCTTATTTAAGTTCCCTCTTTTGTTCATTTGTTTGTCGGTTACTGTTGCTGTAATGTGTGCTTGTGGTCCTTTCTGTCTTGAATTTACCATCTTCATATGGAATTCTTATTAAAAGGATTTATTAAATTTCTTCGTCTTTGTGCACTCTTCTGCATGTTAATTCATTTAGTGTTTTTTGTAAACTCAGTATTTAACCCATTTAATTTAACAGTCACAATAGTGACCGCAAAACAAAAAACAAAAAAAAAAATCATAAAGCTAAAAAAAAAAAAAAAAAACGTCATGACTGATGTTTTTGTGCACTTCCTGTAAATATGGAAAAAATCAAGGGGCTACAAATTGTCACATGACCAAAGTATTTTAATTTCTGTTTGCTCCTTGAAAAGATGATGGCTTCATCAAAACTCCAAAACCAAAGGCTAGTGAAGTATGTTAACATAAAGATATGACAAAGATTTTTGGTACACATTATCTTTAGGGTGTCTAGTATAAATATTTGAATTCACATATATTCAGTTTTGATGAGTGTGGTCACAGAATGAGAAAGCATGATGGTCACAATAGTGACCGGTAGAATAACATTAGAATAACAGAATAACATGCCGTCTCACAGTCACCCAGTTGCACTGCTGCAAAGGCGAAGTTACCGGAACCAACTAGCTAATCACATCCAAAGCCATATCTAAGGCCCTCACATTCTTACTATCCTCTATTAAAGTTTGGATGCGTGTCTCTAGTTCTGAAATCTTCTCTGTCAGCCTAACTATTTCCCTGCATTTATCACATGTAAATCCCTCACTGCCGACAGAGATCGATAAGCTATACATGTAGCAAGCGGTGCAGATAACAATAGTAGAAGAAGCCATTACTCTTGTAGAATGATTCCAACTCACCACTGTTGTTTGAACTTGTGAAGAGAAGGGCAGGTGGAGAAAACAACAGAGTGAGAGAAGAAAGAAAAATGGTAATCAGTGTTGAGTAGTAAGATATTACTTTGTAACACCTTACTGTTATTTGATTCTGTTTTTAGTAACAAAGTAATTTAATGCGTTATAATTTCCAAATGAGTAATTAGGGTATAGTTACAAGCA
The DNA here is from genome assembly GCA_019740295.1 of Labeo calbasu. Classification (NCBI taxonomy): domain Eukaryota; kingdom Metazoa; phylum Chordata; class Actinopteri; order Cypriniformes; family Cyprinidae; genus Labeo; species Labeo calbasu. The sequence continues at coordinate 11,464 of JAHKKF010534610.1, forward strand.
TGCGTTACTGCTGCGTTACATCATTGCTGACAGAATGTGTTCTATCATCTAGATTGTAAAAAGGGTGTTGGCTAGCACACGCAACGTCCTCTACCTGAGTGCTACTTTGACTGTAAGCGCCTGTGAGGCAGATTCTACCAAAGAAAACAAAGTCAGCAAGGGGAGAGGAAAGTACGCATTCTGTAGTTGGAAATAGAATCATTATGTTGAGCTTATTTCTGTCAAAGGAAAGAACATTACTGTGCGTTGTCAGAGGGGAAGAAAACCTTTTCAACCGTGAAAAACTCCATATCCATTTTAAAACACCTGAAAAGACAGCAAGGCACATTAAAATTTCTTGAGAATGTACCGAGTGCGGAGAGCAATGCACCAACTTCCATTTGTCTTCACATGAGTCTCTGCCCGCCTGCAGCCCCGCACACGCACTCGCCCATTAAGTCTTGTCCCTCTCGACTACTCTCGTTTGCGTCGACGCGGGTGGCCAGAGATGCGATGTGCGGGATGCGATAGAATAAAATTATTTGCGGGACTCCCGCAAAATAGAAATATCTAAACATAAAATATCTAAAACAAATAAATTGCTATTCATGTATTGTACAAAAGCAACAAGAACGATTGACACACGTAAGCATAGGCAGAGTTTCTATTTATAACACGTGTTTGCAGCGTTAAACAATGTTGATTTCTGGATTGCAATGGACAGAGAATCCACTCACCGTGCTTGCAGCAGCCCATTGCTTTTAGTAAAAATAACAGTGGTATGTGAATGTTGATGCTTTAATAACAAATATTTTATCGGGAGCGTTTATGCTGGGATGTTAGGCAACACACAAAAGTACTATCTCATGTAAATTTCGTGGATGTACAGAAAAACGTAATGTAACTAGTAATGTAACTAATTACTTTTGAAATAATCAGAACAGTAATTTTATTACTTTTAAAAGGAGTAATCAGAAATTAGTATTTTAATTACATTTTAAGAGTAACTTGCCCAACACTGACGGTAATAGACGCAAATAGAAACAAGAAAGGAAATGCGAATGGCAGGCTAACCGGCTAACGGAATGCTAATGCACAGCATGGCGTTGCACTCGCAGTTATAGAATAAAAGTGAACGATCAGATTAATCAGATTAGTTTGATGGATAATATCAGGAATCTGGTGGGAATACAAATATATTTTATCACTATAAACAACAGAGAGTAATAGAAAGAGATATTTCTACATAAAAACGGAGCTACAAACGCACACCACAAAGGGGAAGTTAATGGGTCAGTGAGTAACAAAGGACTAGGTAGCTGCATTTTGATTACTTTTATGCCACTGATCATGTTTTTATATGTAGTTTGGGGCAGGGGTATCGCTAGGGCTAATCATTCGGGGCTGGAGCCCCGAATGTTTTTACTTCAGCCCCGAATGTTCTGCTTGTCTTTTTATTAATAAACCAGGCGGACGCGTGGTTTCTTTACTTGTAATACTGATACGCGTGATACTCACAGTGATTGCAGCGTCTGCCGTTTCTCTAAATGAGGACATAAATACATTAACAACATCTCCAGAACTGCTCTGAGAGTTACTTCATGAGCATTTCACTGTTTCATTTGAGTAAAACAAGTGTCAAATATATACACAGAAATTTACAGGTATTCACAGCAACCCGTCAAAGTAAAAGTTCGGTTTAACTTTATTAACCATTCAGTATAATTTACGTGCCTACTACTACTACTAACTAACTAACTAACTAACTAATTAATTAATTAATTAATTAATTTTTATACAATTTTTTCACATAATATTTTTTTCCGTGTTTTAAAAATAGTAAATCCCCTTATTTGCCAAAAATAAAATCATTTTCATTAGAAGATCAATTTATTTAATATTTTATACCTTCATTTAATAACCGGAAAAATACACAACACAGAATTCCATAAGGCTATTGTAAAAATAAATAAAAGTTGTTTTTATGCATTCAAATAAACAGACATGCTAAAACATATTTGGTAATAATAAAACATAAGGTGAGGAAAAAATAAAACATTTCATGGGGTCCTAAACATGTAGTTTTTCTTAACTTTTGATAAATTGACGGTAAATTTGATAAGATTCATGGTTTTAATTAATTACACATGATTAATTACATTTTGATTAATAAAATTAAATTTAACCATTAAAAAGAAGTCCAGAAAAATTAAAACAGAAAACGGAATTAAAAAAAAAAGAAAGAAAGAAAGAAATTTGGGGGAAAAAAAAATAGGGCCCTATTTTTGCATGCAACTATATATTTGCTACAGTTAAGAATACATCTTCAAATTTATTATTTTATTTGTCTAACATATTTTTGTAAAATTTTGTTATAATGCTTTGATGTGTTTGCTATTTGCAGTGATTACTATTTACTATTGTTCATAGTGTGACAAGGTCTTTAAAACCCAGTTTAATGCCCCCGGACCCCATCCAGGTTCAACAAAATCTTACGTGAGCTCCCACCCAACACCACTAGCCCCTGATGTTTTGACATCAACCCCGGATGTTTTAAAATCCTAGAAACGCCCCTGGTTTGGGGTAACAGCAGGGTTTATAGGTTTGACTGAAATAATGCAATAACTGACACTTTAAATCATGGTTTCAAACAACAACAAAATGATTTATCAAACAACATTTATAATATCTATTTAAACATGTATCCAAATCCAAATGTAATAAAATTAATGTGAAATGTGATGACTATTTATTAGCTACTAGGGATTGTTATATTGGGCTATACAGACATCTAGTGGCTAGACAATGATATTACAGATAATAAATTATGGAAAATGTTTATCTTAGCTGGATTTTCAAAAGTAGGTGAAAAATGTAAAGTTCGCAGCATAGAATCTTTAAAATATATCAGAGAGTTTTTCACACCAGTCTGTTACTGTGGCAAAATTTCCACGCCTTTAAACATGACGTGGAACAAAATGAAACCTGATTGGTTGCTGTCAGTCATATGGCCTCTTAGATCCTAACTAGAACATGCTTACGCTTTCTTATCATGTGCTGATGATAGGATTACTAAACCTTTACCTGGTTTCAATAGTTTTGTTGCAATTATTTAAAAGGCATCTGCACACCAATCTAGAAACGCTGTAAATCAGCACTACAATTGAAGCAGCAAATTTGCAAAACGAAAATCACTGCCAACATTTTTGGCCACAGCTTAGAACACAACCAGTGACTTCAACATAACATTTATGGCAAGACTTTACTCCCATAAACAGTGCAGTAAAGTTCCTTTTTCCAACATAAATTATCATTATTCATCCCTTTTATTGTATGAAATCTTACTATTAAGTGTGGCAGTGTCTTTTATGGTCTTTCCTTTTGCTTCCTTATCATAATTTGCCACACCTGGTAAAAATGTCAGACTAGCATAGGTTTTCTTCCGCGTAGGCTTACTTTAAGCATAGGCTTACTTCCGGATTCAAGAATAAGGTGGATTTTTCAGAATTTATTTCTTTACCAGGGTCCCTCTGCCAATGTATTCATTACCTTTTCAGAATCAAAGATCCTTAGAGAATTATCACTTCCAGAATTATTAGGCTTTACAGGCTTCCTGGGGTTGCCTAAACCATCAGCCACATTGCGTCACATGTATGCTTTTTTAATCCAAACATTTTGTTAATTAATTAGATAATCTTGACTATTTTTAACTGGCCGCATTTGTTTGTTTGTTTGTTTGGTTTTGTTTTGTTTTGTTTTGTTTTCTCCATTTTGTCCGCTGATGAAGTTTGGGTTCTTGCCACCGTTGCCTCTGGCTTACTTAGTCAGAAACATTTAATTTTCAGCAATATTATTGATCTGACTACTGACACTGCTAAAGGAGAACTGAACTGAGCTGAACGATGACATCTCCAGATATTTTATCCAGAACTGCTTTATAGATGAAATTAACTAATTAATAATATTTAATTATCTTTGCAAACAGAACTGAATCAACTGTGAACAACATCTGAACAACAGCTGAAATGCATTCTTTTCCTGTTATTACTCTAAAGCTGCTTTGAAGCAACCGGTATTCTATAAATCACTGTATAAATAAAGGTTACTTGACTGACTTGATTAGATTATCTAAGGAGCAAATTAGGACTTTAAAGACTAAATTAACTTAAAGCAGCAAGTCTGTCTGATTGGTTAAATCCAGTCCAGCTGCGAGTGCAGTAACTGGTATAGACATTATAGGTATAAGAAGAAGACAGACAAAAAATAAATAAATAAATAAATAAATAAATAATGATAATAATATAAAGAAAGAAAGAAAGAAGAGGGCTACAATTTTTCAAATATGAAAATGCATGCATGTTTGTACTTCATGTGACACTGTCAGATAGGAGTTATGTATCTTTATGACCCCATAAAGAGTTTGCAGATCTATATGTCATAAATTGGTATTCATTAACAGCAGTCAAAATATCAGTAAACACATTCATTCGTGTTTTGTATTTTAACTGTAAAGTTATATCATAAAGTAATTCTAAAAAAAAAAAATATATGGTTGTTTTATCATGATGATATCACATCAAAGTCTATATGCTCCCTGCAAAGTCAGTAAATTACTCATCATCAAAGATTTAGTCTTACTGATTTGTACTGTTTCAGTATGTAAACAAGACTAAGCAAAGAATACATTAACATTAATAGGCTACATTTGTGATCAGGTTTTGTTTATTATACATGGTATTTTATGCATGTAAGATTTGACAAGTGACCTTATTTATGGTCAGTCCATTTAAAGTCCATGTGAAAATAGCTCATGGCTAATAAAAGAAAATTATGTTTGTGTATGCACAACTCCATTAACTATATGTTTCACCCCTCACAACCAGCTAAATTGTGCACTTACCCCCAACAACTGGACAGGAGTGTGAAGTGTTGACAGAGACTCTGAAACATACACTGTAAGTAAAACTTACAGTGCACAAAACAAAAGTATAATTGTCATGTTTTATGCATGATCTAATTTTGAAACTGAAGATACCATTTCTTTTTTTTTTTTTTCCCCACTTACAAAGATGGAAGAAATGGGGATTTTTATATAATCTGTATTCAGTTTAAATTACAGGTTTAAATAAATTGTTAATTTATGATTATTTTCATTATTAAATATTACTTGAAAAAAGACTTACAATTAAATAAGAAAACAAGCAGAAACATCTGTTGTTCAATGCAGCCTAATATATATTAACCATATATTTGTTTGAAAATTATTTAAAAAATAAAGTAGCTTGAAAACAATCATGTCACGCCACTGATACATATTGGTTCAGAATGTTCATACTTTAAAATTCTTCTTCTTACAACAAAGTTACTATCCAGAACCGTGCTGTAATCTTATGCATAACAAAATAAAGTTTTTGTTTAGCTGTTATGTAAAATATGACTATAGTGTCTAGTACAGAGCCGTTATCATGATGATAAGACGTTAAGAATTTGCGTGACAGTGAATAATAAACATTTCATGACATTCATATTTTCTGTACTGGGGTAATTAGATAATATAAGATAATCAATCCCTTACAGACAAAGATAAAACTGCTTTCATTTTCTCTTACAATCGCTTCTTGTAAATCAAAGCAATAACTTCCAGTAAATGTCAGGGAAATTATGGTTAATTATGTTGTTCCATCGTTATCAGTGGAATAATTAAACAAAGGTTTCCTTTTACTCTTTAATGCAGACTTCAGTTCCATTTAAACATTAAACCTTAGATAAGTATTCAACATGCTGGATCATATATAAGAACCAGAGAGGGTGTGTTTTAAATGTAAAGGCGACAGGGACCTCTGCAGGTGACTGGGAATTGTTCTATATAGATAACAGGCTATAACTTTAGGCATGGTTTCATTTAGTTCACTGCAAAAAAATAAAAAATAAAATAAAAAAAATAGATTAGAAATGTCCCATTTGTGCAGAAAATAAAGAGCCATTGACCAGCCATCACTGTCCATTTGTCCTTCACACACACAACACAGAGCTGATGACCCATCACACGTGGGACTGGGACCAGTTGCATATAGCCACTATGTTAAGAATGTGTCTTAAAAGCTAGTTTGACCAACTAGCAGTTAACCAAGATGTAATCAGTCATACTTTTCGGATTCAAATTAGACCTACAATTTTGTAATTAAATATCAGTTAATTAGTCTTGAAGTCTTGAAGAAAACAATTAGATGACTAAGTTTTTTAAGCCTAGTCCAAGCAGTTTATGCAACTGGTCCCTGGTTTCAGTGTCAGAGGGATTCTGTAGTATATGTATTATATGTATATGTATTCTGTAAGCTTCAGGGCCTGTCCAAAATACATGTTATTATTCTAAATATGATTCTATGATTTGTAATTTATAATCTTATGGTACTTGAACTTACCACCATGATTTCTGCAATAAACCATATTTCACCATGTGTGTGTTGTAGTGAGCAGACTATGTCTGTATGTGTTTACCAGACTGTTTTATCAAAAGTAAGTGATTGATGACTTCAGTGGTATGAGATGACTGGATGCTTTCCACTGATTTCCTATTGAACTGTCACCAAGTGAATTGCAATGCTCAAAAATTGCAAGTGAAGGAACATACAAACTGATTTAACTGAGTGACTCATTTACACTGGAACCGTTACGATTGATTCAAATTCGTGACTTTGATCATCCGTTCAAGCAATTCACCAGCAAAAAAACAGTTCAGAAGAGTCATTCATTTTCGAATTTCAACATCGCTTGTAATGATTTTAAAACGTAGTAATTGGTAAAATTGAACTTTTCAAAACTCGGAATCAACTAAACCATTACCAGTGTTGGGCAAGCTACTTGGAAAATGTAGTGAGCTAAGATAACAGGTACTCCTCATTAAATGAAGCTTCACTACACTAAAGCTACAGCCCTGAGAAATGTAGCAAGCTAAGCTACAGCAACATGGCAAAAGTAGATTACTACATCTTACCTATTTTTTAAAAATATAACTTTATACTGAACCAGCATCATACTAAGTCAATGCTATCTCAGTGACGAATAAAACTCTCAGTCAAGCAGATAGAAAGGCATAATAGTTCAGTTTAGTTGTTTATTCAACAACTGTTCCAAACCAATTTGTCAACAAAAATCAGTATCATGTACAGGGCTGGATTTACGTCATTGTGACACAGACAAAATAAATTTTTGCTGTCGGCCGGAAACCTCCTGTTGGTAGTTGGTTTTATGACTTTATTTTATACAGATACATTTATATAAATGGTAACACTTCACGATAAGGTTCATTAGTTAACATGAACTTACAATGAACAATACTTCTGAAGCATTTATTAGTGTTAATTTCAATACATACTAATGTATTATTAATCACAAGATGTGTTTGTTAATGCACTGTGAACTAACATGAACTACCAATGAATCATTTAATCCAGATTGTAACTTTAGAGTGTGTTCGCAAATCATTCGATTCAGATCTGAACTTTAAATCTGAACTCTACAAACTCCAAACTCAGCCCAGATCTTCAAACTGATCTGAAGTTAGTTGCTGTATCTTTTCTAACTGATCGGACTTACGGTTTTCCTAAAAATGGTGATTAAATTTGGGAAAAATCCCATAGACTTACATTGACGGAATGTTCAAATGAGCAACACTATTCAAACTACAACTGACAAAACTCCCAGAATCCTTTGAGACTCAATCAAACTTCCCTTCTATGTACTGTATTTCTAATCCATTCAAACTCATTCAAACTCATCTATCTATCTAT
>JAHKKF010534611.1:0-18394 GCA_019740295.1 Labeo calbasu
ATGACTGAAATTGATCACAGGTGATAAACATTTTAGATAAATGCTGTTCTACTGAACTTTCTGTTCATCAAAAAACTGAAAGAAAATGTCAGCTGTTTTAACCTAATAATAATAATAATAATAATAATAATAATAATAATAATAATAATAATAATAATAATAATAATAATAATAATAATAATAATAACAACAACAACAACAACAACAACAACAACAATAAATAAATAAATAAATAAAAAGTTTTTTGAACAGCAAATCAGAATATTAGAATGATTTCTGTAGGATCATGTGACTGGAGTAATGATTTTAGTAATTCAGCTTTGAAATCACAGTAATAATTTACATTTTAAAATATATTCAAACAGAAAGCAGTTATTTTAAATAATAAAAATATTTCAGTATTTTTTTCAGTAGTTTTGCTGCACTTTGGATCAAATAAATGCAGGCTTTGTGAGCAAAAGAGACCTCTTTAAAAAAAAACATTAAAAATCTTACTGTCCAAAAACTTTTGACTGGTAGTGTACAGTATATGTACTCTGAACCCAGTTTTAAAAATGAAATGATAAAAATGAAAATGAAAACTGGTTTGCTATTTGAGTTCGAATGCAAATTAAGAAAAAGTTAGAATGAATTTATTCACTTTCAGTTTGCAAGCTGTAGACTGCATTATTAAATGGAAAAATATTAAAACCATTTATTTTTCTTTCTTCTTTCACAGTGCACAAAAAACCCCTGAGTTTCACAAATAATGCAAAAATGATAATTTCAACTAAATATATTCAATTTATTGTTGTTAAAAAAAAAAAAAAAAAAAAAAAACATGCACCAGATGAACACTGAAAACATTGAAATATCACAGTAAACACTTGAGCCACAACTAGATCTATTAGTAACAGCGTGTGTGGTGTGTGGCAAAAACATCACAAGAACAAGGCCGCTGCTACTTCAGAAAGCCTTTTAAACAAGCACAGACACACACACTCCACTTGCCATTGTCTGCTGTAAAAGCCCAAGTCGCCAATGGATACCATCGAGGTCTCCATGGAGGGCTGTATACTGCGACAGCTGGGCCAGAAAAGGACAGAATGGGATGGAGTGCAAGGAAGAGAGATAGAGTTGACAAAAATCACATTAGCTTGGGTGAACGATTGGGACAGCGAGTTTGCAAAATGATCCTTCTCCCATAGATGCCTCCTGATCCCTACTGCCTTTAAGAACAGCAGCCCACTGAGACTGCTATCATCAGTGTACTGTTAGTAATACAACCTCTCGCTCACCTGGAGTCCAGTTCCCTTGGTAGACACGGAGGAGACACCAGGAGTGGCGACGGACCTCGAGAAGACATCTGTGGAGAGTAATATAAATGGAAGTTAAAGCTGACATATATTTTTCCATGTTTAAGTACTATAATGGGTCCCCAGTGCATCTACCAATCAAGAAAACATAAAAACCCAGTAACTTTGTTTGGGTGAGTCTTCTTCTGGAAGCATGTGAAAAAACCAGCACGTCAGATTTCGTGGTAAGAGGATCTTATTATAATATTAGCGCCCCTTAATCTGCATGTTTCAAATAGCGCCGTCATTTTGTTTTTGCAAGTGACATGGTGTACCAATTCTTACGCCATGGCAAAAGTTCGATCAAAGCATGCTAACTGTTCTGTCGCTGGCTGCACAGACGAGCACAGAACACTATTTAGAGTCCCAGCCTCAGAGGAGACAAGAAAGCAGTGGATTTATTGATTTATTTACTGTACATTACTCTACTGCCACACAGATCTAATATAAACATGCAATTTCTTTCCCAGCTGTTTACCTGCACAGACATAACCAACTGTTTTCGTAACTCATTTGTGTTTTTAACATAAACCTGTGTGTATTTGACAGTTTAAGTGCAATAAGACATGAAAGAGAACTTAGTTAGTACTCACATGCTGTGTGATGTCCGCTTTCTAAAGCCACTTTTCAGAACTTTAAACTAATATGGTTTAAAATGCAAGATTTCAACCCAAAAGACATGATAATTAAAACCAAATAGATGTTTTTGGTAGAGTATCTGAGGTATGAGCTGTAAAGGCACAGTCCTATTCTAGAAAAGGGGGCGGGGAGCAGCAGCTTATTAGCATTTAAAGAGACATGCACAAAGCGTATTTCTGCTTCCACTCAAAACGGGCATTTTTAATATGAAACTATACCAAACATAAATGGAAATATGAAGCCAAATGGGGCATAATCTACGTCTTTGTGTTTTAGCATTTTAGGTTTTCCCCTGAAGTCCACTTATAATGTTAGTCAAAGATTCTTGCATCAAAAACAATCATAAAGTAGTTTTTCCACATTGTCTCTGCAATCATCACTGTTTAAATCAACTACTTTTTATTTATTTTGCTTTTTATTTATTAATACATAAATAAGATTTCAAATAAATGCTATTCTTTTAAACTTTCTATTCATCAAAGATGCCTGTAAAAACATATTACAGTTTTAATAAAAATATTAAGCAGCACAGTTTTTTTTTTTCAAATAAGAAATGTTTCTTGAGCAGCAAATTAGTATATTAGGATGATTTCTGTGAAACTGAAGTAAATTCAGCTTTGACATTACAGAGATGAATTAAACATCAAACAGAAAACAGTTATTTTACACTTCAATATTACTTCTGTTTTTTTTTTTCTGTAATTTTGTATTTTTAATAAACACTTGGTGAGCATAAGAGACTTCCTTCAAACACAAACTAATTTTACCAACCCCAACCTTTTGAATGGTAGAACATAAGACTTCTATATGTAAATTATTACCGGCTAATTTCTTCACATGTAAAACTACCCACTTAGTTGATATGAAAACACAAACAGTTACATGTTAATGTGCTTATGTGATGATTTCTGAGTGACTTATTTTTCCATACATGGTTTGGTTGTACTGGGAAGAGAATTTAAGTGAAACTCTAAGCAAAATCATGTTGTTTTCTGTGATGTGAACCGTTTAAAACTTTGAGCAGTACCTGTAGTTCTGATCTGATAACATCAGAGTACACTTTATGCGTCAGGGCTCTTATTTTTCGATTGCCACTGAGATCCTCTTCACTGCTGCCGGACAGCAACGCATCGTTGGTCACTGAAGAGACACAGAATCACATTCAGGTTCAAATCTAGTAACAGTGACTAAAACATTAAAGTAGTAAAATGAAGTTTTACTCATAGGTACCTTGGGAAAGGGCCAAGCCGTCCTTTAATTTTCTGTACTGGCCCAACAGAAGATTGAGCTCCTCTATGTGTCGATCCTTCAGAAACAAAAGTTAATAGTAGAGTTTAAGTTTAGTCTATAAGCAATCAACATGCACGTTGCTTCCTGCAGATTTTGGACCAGATACTGACTTACCTTTTCATTATTGGCAGCTATTAGCGTCTCCATTCCAGTTTTTAACCTCTGCAGCTCTTGATCTGGAACATAAACAGCAAAACTCAGTTATTATGCACTATTACATCATTATGGCAGTGTTGGGGAAGCTACTTTAAATTATAAATAGCATTAGAGTTTCAATGTAGTTAAAATACAAGCAAGCTTCCCTAAAATGCAGTTACAGTTGAGGTCAAAAGTTTACATGCACCTTGCAGAATCTGCAAAATGTTCATTATTTAACCAAAATAAGAGGGACCATACAAAATGCATGTTATTTTTTATTTAGTACTGACCTGAATAAGATATTTTGCATAAAAGACATTTACATATAGTCCGCAAGAAAATAATAGTTGGATTTATAAAAATGACCCTGTTCACTGCTGCTTCAGCAGGAAACACAAAGGGGGGTGAAAACTTTTGAAAATAATGAAGATGTGTGCATTTTTCTTATTTTTCTAAATATATTTTTTTCATTTAGTACTGCCCTTCAGAAGCTACAGAAGATACTTGCATGTTTCCCAGAAGACAAAATAAGTTAAATTTATCCTGATCTTCAAATTCAAAAAGTTTTCACCCCCAGCTCTCAATGCATTGTTTTTCCATTGGCGAACCTTTTGTTATATTTGCGTTACGAGTCCCTCAAACCAAAAACATGGATCTTACAGTCAAAATCATTGTTGGAAAGGGTTCAAATACACAAAAATGCTGAAAAACCAAAGAATCTTTGGGACCTGAAGGACTTTTCTGAAGAACAGTGGGCAGTTTAACTGTTCAGGACAAAAAACAAACAAACAACACACCTGGATCATTCAGGTAACACAGTATTAAGAATCAAGTGTATGTAAACTTTTGAACAGGGCCGTTTTTATAAATTTGACTATTATTTTATACATGTAAATGTCTTTTATGTGAAATATCTTATTCAGGTCAGTACTAAATAAAAATAGCATGCCCTCTTATTTTGGTACATTAATTAACATTTTGCAGATTCTGTAAGGTGTATGTAACTTTTGACAACTGTAAGTAGTATTAGAGGTTCAACTACAAGCCAGATTTCCTAAAATCCAGTTACTTCCCAGCCCCCCTGAACTAGTTAGTTACTCCCCAACACTGCGTTGTGGTGACACACTCCATTTACAAAACACACAGAGAGCTGATGTTGAGGTAAACCAGCCCTCCAAGGGGGGAAAAAAACGTTTCTGTGGTCAAATGACAGTTCAGAAAAGCTCAGAAAGACGTGATGATCTTTCTGAAGGTTTGCAAGGAGAAATACAGCATTTGACAGGTGAAAAACTCTTTAAAACAGCATTCTCTCCAAGTGTGTACATGCTTGTCCAGGTTAACACATGCTGTTTAGCCAAGCAGTGATTTACTCCAAGACTCAGAACATCATGCTCAGAAAAACTGCCTCTGTAACTGACATAATAGTCAAAAATCTCAACCTCATTCTTTAGCATTAATCTGGTTAGGGCTGGCTGACCACCTCAGCTAAGTGAACCAGTTACTATGTAAAACCAGCTTGATCTCCTTAAACTAGTATGACGAAGCATTTCCAGCAGGGAAACCTTCCTTTTAAGACTGGGTTTTGACAAAAATATCACAGTTTGATTAGTTTTTGATTCACAAGCTTGTGACTCCATGTCGACAGTACATGCCAAATTTTCTCAGGGACAAAATAAAATCTCTCAACTAATGCCGTAAAATATCAAAAAGCTCCTTTCTAATGAGTAACTAACAACTAACGAGTTTAGGGTCACCGAATATCTTCTTTTTCTGAGGTAAACGTGACGTGACATTGTTTACAAGCTGTTGGTTGACGTTTTTGCGCGGTTAAAACACCGATTGAGTGATTACATGAGACAGGATATGGATTTCGGCAAGTTTTACGCTCTTTTAACATACCTGCGGATGTTTATTCATGTTTATTTCATGGACAAAGCGGAGGAGTTGATCAGCTCACGACGCTTCTCTTGAACTGAGGTGCTAAAGCGATCAGTCACTTCACATTAAACAGCGCCAAACCGGCATTTATTTTTGAATACTGTAATAAAATGGACAGAATTTAAAATTTAAGACTTTGTTTCATATCAAAAATAAAGCACAAAGCTTATTACGATTTATTCAATGGGATGCACGCTATGATGTTCCTTTCATCAACTAAAAACGACTAGACTAATCGATCCTTGGATTTAAGAATTGATATTGTTTTGTAAAAATAAGACTTGATTAAAATTGAGAAATGTGCATTTTTACCACCCTACTTCCTTCACACTATTATTATTATTATTATTATTTAAAACATTAACATATTTATCTTAGTAAATTAATACAACATTTTACTAATTATAATTTTCATTACAATGAATTTATAATACAATGGTGTCAATGTATACTTTTTATATTTGTATTTACAATTTTTTTTAATTATTATGTAATACATTCAACACCATATATGAATAAATTACAAATTAGTCAAATTATTTATAATACAATGGCACCAATGTGTTTTTTTTATATATGTATTTTTATTAATTATATTTTCTTATTATTATATAATATATTTAACAGATTTAATTTAATATTTTTATATGTAATTTTAGAATATTATGAAGCCAAGGTACTGTATGTTTTAATAGATTTTACATAATAGATTTTAAACTTCATACTGCATACTTGTTATTAAAATTTTTGTTTCTAATTATGTATTATATTTGGCATCACAAATTGAAGGATTACGCATATAATCAAAGTCATTTCACACACTGTGATGACTGAATAATACTTCATAGTCAGTAAAACACACCCACTATTGGGCTGTTAATAATACACAAATTATGGGATTAACCATTAAAATGTGCTACAATGACGTTCAGCAACATACAAAACATAGTGAGTAGTTGATTCATCCTTTCTTTGAACTGGCCCTAGTCCTATATTAATGAGTTTTAGCTCACAGACCCATGGGAAAGCAATGAGTGGCTGCGGGGTGTGACAAGCATGAATCAGCCATTTAACACCCCCTCCACACACACACGCACACACACACACACACACACACAGGTAGCCATTGAGGGGATTGGTGCGACAGGCTTGACAGCATGCCAGTGTACATTAGCCAGATTGACAGAGAGACGCTAAGGGGCAGCTGAATCAAGCTGGGGGACAGCATGGGAGGATCTGAGACTTTGAAATGTGCGCTTACGTTTGTCTCTCAGCTTTCTCTTATACACTTCCTCTACAACAGGGAGCGGCAAACAGCAGAGGCCATAATGATTACCAGAAAGATTCATACGTTAGTAATTTTCAACACTCACATGAACATTTTCCAACACATATCGTCACTCCCATGCAGCTAGTACTTGGTACTTTCCACAAACGTGGTACAAATTGGTGTCAGATTATTACACTTTTAAACGCAGCAGAGGCATAAATCTGTGAAACCTTTTATATTTGTTAGATAAATTATCATCTAACATAAAATAAAACAACAATCAACAGTCAGGGTTTGAAACTGTTCCAAACTTAGGGGTAACAAGCAAATGAAATACTGGAAATGAGCATTTCCTAAAAGTTAAGCACTGTCCATTTGCAAAATGACTTAAATGACTTAATTTTTAAGGGTTCCAGGTCCTTTTTTTTCACCTTATTAGTGGAAAATGTCTTATTAATGTAATGCTAAATTATTCCACACCAAGACCTCAGTAGGCCTCATTTCAGTGAACGTTGGGATTTAATCTTCTTAGAGGTACCTCTCTCTGTGATGTCATTGTTGATGGTTCCTCGGGACAGAAGCTGATTCTGTAGACACTCGATTTCAGCATCCTTTGTAGCAAGCATCTGCTGGAGTTTGGCAATCTCAGTCTAGGAAACAAAAACACACTTAGCAGATTAGCACATTTCAGATTACAGTGAAAACCAATTTTATTAACATTTTCATGTTTAGAAAGAAGACAACAAGGTCCACATTTCACACAAGAACTTCAAAATGGACAGAGAAGGGTAATCGGACACAAACGTGACAGGCACAGTAAGGTTAAATACAGGTTTAAATGTCCTTCACCATTTTGGTTGGGTGACAAACGGTACATCAACACTTAAAAACACCCATATTGTCACAAAACAGAAAAAAAGTTGGACTACCACAAACAAGTAAGCTTTTTCTGTTTCATGTGACATATTGCTACCATTCATATACAGCAGCAACACCAAAATGCTAGCACAACTCTCTGACATGATTTCCAAGAAAACCCATTCAAGTAGCTATGCTGGAACTATAGTAGGCTACAAAGTTGTAAAAAATTGCACAATTATTTATACTGAGCTGAATTAACAAACACGACAACTCTTTCCACACTGTAGCTTTCAAGCTAGCTCAAACTAGAATACAGATTTTCAACTCAAGGTCAGCTTGAAGAGATTACAACATCCCCTCTCTGTTAAAAAAAAAAAACAGCATATGCTGGTTAGGTTTGTTTTGAAGCACGGCTGCTGGTTTGAGCTGGTCCTTAGCAGGAGCTGGTTGCATAGGACCATCTTAGGACCAGCACATGACCAGCTAAGGACCAGCTTAAACCAACTCAAGACCAGCTAGGGACCATCCTAAACCAGCAGCCATGCTTGAAAACATACCTAACCAGCATATGCTGTTTTTTTCCCCAACAGGGCTAACTTTATGATCTAATAACTCTTTGGCAGCAGATTCTTTACATCCGTGTCCTGAAATGCGTAAATGTTAGCACATAGCATCACACATAACCCACTACAAATAAACATTCCCCCATCTGCCATTGTTTAGTCAACCATGAGAGAAGGTTGCATGGGTAGTAACAGACAAACATGACTAAACTAGGGAAAATGTGTGTGAATCTGTTTGTATCTCCATATGGAACTGATCATCACTTGTTCCCACGAGGATCCGAAAATGTGCACACCTACACATGCTTCTATAGTAGTCTATCCACATAGTATGATTTAACTTCTACACATAATGTAGTTTAAAAGATCACCACTGGACCATCTGGAGCACTATTCTTGGCTCAAATTCTTGAGAGCAATTGCAAGCTGTCAGCATTAAAAATTAGGGATCTTGAAGCTATAAGATTTTTGTACAGTATAAGCGCTTGTCAACAACTGACCAAGTGGCAACCTGTTACATAAAAGAATGTCTAATTGTCCTCTCGATGGGCCACCTTCCTGCAAAGTTTAGCTCCAATACACCTCCCTAAAAGTTTTGAGTGTTCCTGAAAACTTTGATTAGATTAGGGGTGCCCAAACTCGGTCCTGGAGGGCCGGTGTCCTGCAGAATTTAGCTCCAACCCCAATTAGACACAACTGAACCAGCTAATCAAGCTCTTGGCATGCTTGAAACCTCCAAGCTGGTGTGCTGAGGCTAGCTGGAGCTAAACTAAACTCTGCAGGACACTGGCCCTCTAGCATCGAGTTTGGGCACCACTGGATTAGATGGTTCAGGTTTGGTTGATTGAGTTGTAGCTAAGCTCTGCAAGAGAGTGGCCCGGACTGGACACCCTGGACATAAAACAAATTCAGATGGAAGAGGGTTCAAGAGACACAAGAACTGGGAGCTCAGAGAGGCATAACAACCAAAGGAGTGGACATTTTTAAGGAACTACAACAAAGCTTGGAAAACGTAAACCTCCAAATCCTGAGAAGAGGTGGAAGTATTATGAAATCAACCCTGTCTTAAATGGCACTCTTGATGCAAACTCGCAGTCAGGTGTTTTTTCATTTTTAGGTGTCCCTGTGGTCCATGAGACTGTAGGGCAGGGGGCTCCAAGCTAGTGCTGCAGAATTTAGCTCCAACCCTAATTAAACACACCTGAACCAGCTAACTAAGGTCCTACTAGGCATACTAGAAACTTCCAGGCAGGTGTGATGAGGCAAGTTGGAGCTAAACTCTGCAGGCCACTGGTCCTCGGGGAGCGAGTTTGGAGTCCCCTGCTGTAGGGTGTCTCATTTTATGATTCACAAGGAAACTCCCCATGTGTCATCAGTAGCTCTTGAAGGATGTTACAGTGGTCAGTTATCCTGCAAATTTACATTATGTAAACTCAAAGGACCGCAAGGACTGAGGGTGCCATTTTGGGACAGGGCCATCATTGCCCTCTCCTTTGTGTCATACTCCTCAGGGAGGATGACAAGGGATAAGGAGGGGGAGCGAGGTTAAGCACCTGAGCTGTTCGACAGCGCTCCTCCCAATGCTGTCGTTCTACCTGAGTGTGCTCGACCGTGAGCTTCAGTGTAGAAAGCTTGGTCATAAGCGACTGGTAACAGACATGGAGGGAATAGGTGATAGAAAGCTGGAGGAAGAGAAAGCCAGAGGGATGTTCATTATGCTGAGAGCTTAAGAGTTTGTGAGAGTGCAATGAACAAAAAGTCCAATTAGTATGTATAGAAGAGTTACGGGATCTAAGCAAGAAGCTGCACTGACAAGAGTTCGCATTTGGAGTTAAGTTAATATAGCTAAAGAGACTGTTAGTAAATGCTGATGGGGCAGTTAAAGTTTGTAATGAACAAAACAGAACCACAAGCACACCAATTACTAGACTGAAGGCTAATAGGAATCCAGATTAAATATACATTACCTTAGTGGCTTTGAGCTTCCTTTCATATTGCGATTTCTCCCCCTCCAGTTCTTCAACTTTACTCTTAAGAAGGCGAAGCTCTTGCAGCAAAGCCTGATGAAAAAACAGAAACAAAGAAGAACAATTACACACCACCTTGCAGTGGCAAATATCCAACCATTCTGGCAACAGCTCCTGGAAAAAATATGCTTCTGTCTAAGGTACAGAGTCCCTAAATTGACTTTGCAGAAAAAAATTAAACCCTGAGACTTTCTTGTGCATGTGGAAAAATGTTCCTCTGCACACTCGAAAGTTTCAGGGGCTTTTTTCCCTGCAATTTCCACTTCAGGGGTTCCATACTAAGGTCATTCATATCAATAAAAAAAGAATTCAGGAGAAAGGGTTTGGACTGACCAATGAAACCCACACCGTGCAGTTAAAACACAAGAAAGGTCTGGAGATTCCTGGAACACCTTATTAGTTCATAAAAAGATACCTTGAGTCTTTAAAAACTGACAGAATTGATCAAGGAGAAAGAATCTAATAGGGTCACCACTAAGCCCACAACCTTTCTGGAAGCTCTCTGGGTCTACTCATCAACTGTTAGCGTTAGTGATCTTCCATCATGCAGGTTTACACCCAAAATAAATCATGGCATTGTCATCGGAACACACTGCAAACACCAATAATCATTGAGATTCCCACAGTGGAGCCCGCAGACTGGATTCACTGTAGGAAAAGGCAGTTAGTAATTCCTGTTGGAGTGTCCAAAAGTGAGATGGGGGAATGGTTATGTTTTAGGGTAGAGCAAGGAGGTAAAAAGGGGTTCTTGAAGTAAGTCCACCACGTAATGAGGATCTGCCTACATTCTCTCCTCCGCTTCTACAGCGGCAGCTGCATTCCTCAGCATCCGAGGCACCAAGGCCCACATCGGGGCTCTGGTCGAGAGCCTCACGTGTGCCACTCTCCCCCAGACTCTCCAGGGCCCGCTGCTCCTGAATGCGATTGCTGATTTCCTCCTGGAATTTACACATCTGCTCCTGCAGTTCACTAATTAGATTAACCACACTCTGAGAGAGCAAAAACAAGAAAGCCAGAAAAAAGGAAAACATTTATCAGATTTGGAAACACAGTTACACATAGACATAGATGGTCTTATGATTACTCAGTTCCCTGAATAGGAATATTCATTCTTTGGCTTTGTGCACTTTAAGATTTAGTGTCTAAAAAGTCACATGGACTTTTAGAAAATAAATTCTCTTAAAACACTTTTCAGTCTCTTATTATTATTTTTTTTTTATTTGTCCACTACCAATGTAAAACAGTGCATATACACATACCTTCCATATTGTCAGCATACTTTTTATGTTATGCTTGAAATAATGTTCCTCTGTATGTAATTGAGGTCAGCTGGTAAGAGCTGTGCAGATAAACCTCACTCCCTGATCTCAAGAGGAACACTAGCGTCTAACACTAAAGGCTGCAGCCTTTATCGTACTTGTTAGCACGCCCACCTCCCATTTTGGAAACACCGCTTTCGAATCCTACTCTGAGTGAGTGAGGGTAGTAGAACCAGAGGGAATACATTGGTGGCATGACCCAGATGAGAGTAAGGTTTAAGGAGGTGAGTTTGCTTTGGAGGCCAGCAGGTAAGAGCTTTCCCATTCTGGAAACACCGGTTCGAATCCCGGAGTGAGAGGAGCAGAACCAGAGGTGACACATAGGTGCCGTGACCCGGATGGGAGTGAGTGTAACAAAGGCCAGCAGGTAAGAGCTTTGTGGGTAAACCTCACTCCCCTGATCTCAAGAGGCACATTAGAGTCTGATGCTAGAGGCTGCGGTCTTTATCATCGTTATTAGCGGCCACTTCCCATTATGGAAATGCTGGTTTGTATCCCGCTCGGATCAAGTGGAGGGGATACGACTGACGCTAGAGGCTGCAGTCTTTACCATGCTTGTTAGCGCACCCTCCACCCATGCTGGAAACTCTGGTTTGAATGCCATTGAAGCAAGTGAGGGGAGTAAAAATGGTAGGGATACATTGGTGCCGTGACCCAGATGGGGGTGAGGTTTGGGGGGGGTGAGTGTAATGAAGGCCAGCTGGTAAGAGCTGTGAGGGTAAACCTCACTCCCCTAATCTCAAGAGGTGAACTAGCGACTGATGCTAGAGGCTGCAGTTTTTAGCATCCAAATCCCATTTTGGAACCACCGAGCGAGTGAGGGGAGTAGAATCAGAGGAGGTACATTGGTGCCATGACCCGGATGGGAGTGAGGTTTAGGGCAGTGAGTGTAATGAAGGCCAGCTAGTAAGAGCTGTGTGGGCTGAAGTCTTTAGCACCCTTGTTAGCGTGTCCACATCCCATTCCGGAAACTCCAGTTTGAATCCCACAGAGTTAGTGAGGGAAGTGGAACCAGAGGGGATAGACTGGTGCTGTGACTCGGATGGAAGTGATGTTTAGGTTGTTTAGGTTGTAACTGAGGTCAGCTGGTAAGAGCTGTGTGGGTAAACCTCATTCCCCTAATCTCAAGAAGGATACTAGCGATAGAGGCTGCAGTCTTCAACGTCCTTGTTAGTACGCTGCAGTCTTTAGCATCGTTGTTACCGCGCCCACCTCCCATGCCTGAAATGCTGGTTTGAATCCCGCTCTAAGTGAGCAAGGGGAGTATGACTGGAGGGGATGTGTTGGTGCCGTGATCCAGAAGGGAGTGAGGTTTAGGTGGGCGAGTGTAACAGCAGCAGGTAAGAGCTTTGCAGGTAAACCTCACTCCCCTGATCTCAAGAGGCACACTCACAACTGACACTAGAGCAGGGGTAAGCAAGTTTGGTCCCAAAGAGCCGCAGTCCTGCAGAGTTCAACTCCAACCCTAATCAAATACACCTGAACAAGCTAATCAATGTCTTCAGGATTACTATAGGCAGGTGAGTTTTTTTTTTTTTTTTTTTTTCAGGGTTGGAGCTGAATTGCAGGACTACGGCTCTTTAAGACTGAACTTGTCTACTCCTGAGCTAGAGGCTGCAGTTTTTAAAGTCCTTGTTAGCGCGCCGAACTCCCATGCCAGAAATGCCGGTTAAAACCCCACTTGGAGCGAGTGAGAGGAGTGGAACCGGAAGGGTTACATGTATAAATGGTAAAGGTGGTAAAAGGACCTGCATTGTGACCTACTTTTTGACAGTAAAAGTTTTTACTTTTCAATTTAAAGACAGGTCTATATGAGAACATATTTCAGAGGATAAAATTCACGTGTTTGCGATTCAAATGAATGTTAGGTGCAGAAGAGCAGCAAATCTGCATGTAATACGTCATGACAGTACTATGTACTGATTACAGAATCTGACTTTAGCAAAAAGCATGTTAATGTTCAGTTTGTTTTTCACTTGTAAACAAGTGAATGATTAGTCAGGCTAATCTTGGCTATTCTGACAGAAATCCAAAGGCTGTCAGCCAGAGGAAGTCTCATATGATATTCCCCGTTGATGCGAAAGCCGATGATAAGGCACACGTTCCACGCTTATATTTAGCTCTATGCCAAAGGTTTGTAAGCGGGGGAGATGTGTGTGGTGAAAGTGTTTTGCGCCTCTGGTATGTTCAAAGTGAATTTCTGCCATTCCGTCCCACTGAATGGAGCCTTGCAGCTGTCACTCTTGAGGCCAGTGTTTGTTGATGCAACAAATGCAAAGAGAGCTCAGTTACCACAGAACCAAGAGTGTGCGGTGACGCTATGGGTTTATGAGAAAGAATGATTTACAAGATTGTGTCACTCAGTGAACCTAGAAAACATTAACCAGTTAACCAGAATATACACGCACTTTTGTGACAAGCAAGATTTGTGCACTAGTTACTATTTTTTACTTCCTCAAGATGGATTAACTGGTTGGCTCGATAGCCTACATACAGCGCTGTTGCGCTGGGGGCGTCCCGTGTTTGGATCCCGACTTGAGGACCTTTCCAAATCCCACCCCTTATCTTTCTCCCACTTCGTTTCCTGTCCATACTGATCTGTTCTGTCATAATAAAGGCTAAAAATGCCAAAAAATAAATCTAAAAACAAGATAGATTAACTGACTGAATGACAAGTTGATTTTGATAATATTTACACATCCTCATTTCAAAACTTATAAATATTTAATGTGAAATGTACGTTCCCTGAAAAAACACGTTCTACTAAAGGTATTCAGGTATTAGCATTCTTTCCTTCGCTTTTCACTTCAAAAGTCTTTCTAAAAGTGAATGACACCCATTGCAGATACGTGTTAAAAAGCGTGTGCATGTTGTGTGCAGCACATTCGTCAAGACAAGCACTGAGCACTTCTGGCGTCTGTCATTTTACGTTCATCACACTGCCTGTCACTGCCTCCCATTTAGGTCCACCGCATGCTTTTGTGTCTCTGCCGATTAGCATCTTCCCTTATCAGCGCTTTGCCTTTTTGGCACTGGGAGCATTTGTGGGACGCAGGGCTTGAATTTGTATGTGTAATTGCCTGTGTGTGTGTGTACATATCTGTAAATCATGTTTCTGTAAGCACACTGTCCGTGTGGAAAGGCTGAGTCTCTGTGATAGCCAGAGTCAAAAGAATAACAAAGACATAACAATGAGACGTCTATTGGCTCAGAGTCAAACTCCTTTTGTCTCTTTGAGTCCTTGGCATACCTAGATGAAATCAAACACCAGGAGAATGTTCACATACTAATTGCGAAATTGAAAAGCTAGTTTTTCTAATGACTTTTTAAAAATGTCTAGCAGATGAAACAGTTTGAGCCAAGGATACCAATACAAATGTTCACTATGAAAACTCCCAGTTTCTATTAATTTCCATGCATCTACACGGCTTTGATATTTCCATGTTTTCCCATGGCTGTGGGAAACCCGTTCACTTGGTGTTTGGGAAGATTCTTTGAAAAAGGAACCATTCCATTTTTAGACAGAAAGCCAGAGATGTAGTACGTTCAAGAAAAATAAAGCTCAGAACAGATGCTCCTTTAAAGTTTTATGGTGTTTTTTTGAGTCTCAGATTAGTCTGTTGGCTCCACACAGTGTGTTACACTGCCAGTCCAACAAGTAATTAGGTGTTAAGAGGCAATAAATTTACAGGATCTACATATACACACCACAACATAAACATGCCACCATGACTTCCCTGTCCCTTAGTTATGTTTCCATGCGTCATATGGAAACATTAGATTAAATATCAGCTCAAACCCTTTTGAGCATGTTTACTGATCTTGTATTTCAACATGACGCTCTTGGTAATCACTATATAGTGTCCGAAAATCAGTTTCTATTCTATACAACCACACACTGTCATTATTATACCTAACATACCTTCACATATATTTAACAACACATATGCTGACACGGCTGCTTTCTTTGTGTGTGGTTTCAACTGAATTAGAGCCAACAGGTCTAATTAAAAAGACAGACACAATTAAAAAGACAACAAATCTAAACCAGTATTACAAATGCAAATAGAAGTATTCATCAGTATTATTTTATAAGGAAATGGGAAAATATTGCCAGACAATTTCAGATAGTAGGGGTGTCAAAAGTAATGGTACTTTGGTACCAAGTCAATAAGAACATAGAAGAAAAAAATGACAAATGAATATGAACTTGAACATTTTCTTTCCATATACATATTTACATATATATTAGTTCTCATATTTATATAGTTGTATAAAAAAGTTGCTATTGTTACCAAAATTAAAAAAAATGTTTTCAGTAATTTAAATAAATCTGAAATAAAATAAAATAAATATTAGATGACATACTAAAATTACTAAAACATAAAATAAAGCTACATAGACATAAAAAAACTAATAAAAATTACAAAAGCACATAACATTACTAAAACTTACAATTAAAATTAACATGAAAACTAATATGTATATATTATAAAGCCTACATTTTTTTTATTAAATTATTTTTTAATATTTATTAAATTAAATTATTTTTAGCTGTGATAAAAATACTATTAACAATCACAAAATCAATGTACTGGTATCGAGTGACAAGCCAGACTACACAAATAGAGGAAGTAAACAGCCATAGGATCATTATCATTTATAGAACAACACTAATATATTATTCATATACCATCTCATAACAGATGAACCTGTTGCCCTGTACAAGCTAACAGTCTGACACAGTACCTCGGCTTTATGATGTTTCTCCTGTTCATCTATATGGTTGTGTTCCTCCTCCATGCCGACAAGCTTGAGTTTCAGATAGGAAACTTCATCCATGAGTTCCAGTTTCTGCGTCTCCAGTGAAGTTCGGCTGAAGAGCTCCTAAAGCACACGCACACACGTTAGCGAACACATGGTGACACACAAACACACCCACACAGTTGTACTGTATACAGTAACAATCGCACAGCACACAGTCGCTGCTCCACTGGCCAAGTTCTCTCACAGTAACGCTTAGGCCGAAGCAAAGCGCCGCTAAATATACTCAAGCAATGAACGCTATTTTTACTTCCTCTGCCTCTCTGGTGCCTGTATGTGAGAAAGTCAGGAGGGCCAAAAGAGGGAAACTTCATTTCTCAGCATTCCTGATACTATGGGCTAAATTCAGCAGCACTCTGAGAACCTTTGTGAGCAAGTGTTTAAAAAGGGCATAAATTGTTTTGTGCACATAAAAAACCTAAAAGTATCGTCTAAAACTATACCATGGTACTTTGATATTTACCATTGTACTGAATGATTACAATATACCTAAACCATACAACCACACAGTAGGTATCATGTAAAAAAAAAAAAGGTCCACCTCATGCGTATTTATTAAATTGTTTGACAAATTTATTCAGATTTTTAAAATTTACAACCAGGAATGTCAGCAGATTTTGTCTGTTCCTTGTTATGGCTCATACTTTGTCCAGAATTACACTCAAACACACTAACTGAGGATTTAAAAAAACTGCACTATCACTTCCTCTTTTACCTTATGACTTCCTCTTTGTAGTTTTTGAACCAGAACATAAAAGTCCCATGCTGTTTTAAGAAGAAGAAAACTCAGATGGTGTGCGCATGTCTCTAAATCTATTTAAACTCATCCTTTTATGTTTAATGTAGTAGATGCGTGTATGGCAAGTGAGTTCTAGACATAGTGATGTTACATGAAAACCAATGAATGCAACACGAAGTTCCTTAGTAGACTGATGATCTTTAGGTTCTGTGAAATACAGTGGATATGAGTCACAATCAGCTACCAACATCACAGTCTAGATCATGGAGTACAGCTGTGGTGTTCAACCATTTAAACTGCAAGGCCCTCTTTGTCCGCAAATAAAAATGTAAAGGCTCCATGACTTTGCAGTTGTTTGTGATTTACTGGATAAGGATTTAAAAATATATACATTTTTAACCGCCATTTCTAGTAGAGCTGCATGAATAATCATTAAATATAGAAAGCCCGACTTTTTTTCTTGCAATTGTGAGTTTATGTCGCAATTCTAACTTTTCTCAGAATTTTGAGATTGCAATTGCGAGTCTTATTTTGAGGGAAAAACAGACTGATGTTCTCAGAACTGCAAGTTTATATCACAATTCTGACATAATAACTTAGTCATGAGTCAGATTTGCAAGGTAGAAACTCGTAATTCTGAGAATAGGCACAATTGTGAGATAGAAACTTGCAATTCACAATTAAACTTGCAATTCTGACTGTTTCTCAGAATTGTGAGTTTATTTCTCGTAATTCTTAATTTATTTCTCAGAATTGCAAGTTTATTTCTCAAAATTGTGAGTTTGTATCTTGTAGTTCTAACTTTATTTCTCATAACTGTGAGTTTATTTCTTAGAATTGTGAGTTTATATCTTGCAGTTCTAACTTTATTTCTCATAATTGCGAGTTTAAGTCACGCAATTCTGACTGCATGTATCAAAATTGAGTTTACATCTTGCAATTCTAACTTTATTACTCAAAATTGCGTTCATTTCTTAGATTTGCGAGTTTACTTCTCAAAATTGTTTATATCTTGCAATTCTGACTTTATTTCTCAGAATTGTGAGTTTATTTCTCAGAACTGCAAGTTTATTTCTCAATTTTGAGAAAAAAAAAGTCAGAATTGTGACTTGAACAAGTGTTTATGAGTAAGTCATTGAATCATTCATTCAAACTTTTTTTTTATTATTATTATTTATTCCAATTAAAATTTTTTAATAGTCTGCACATTAGTAATTTTGTGACAGCCTCTACTAAATTACACATTATTTTGTTTCATCGGTCATCGGATCCCCATTTTCCACAAGTTGATATGATTCTTTAGGGTCTTACAGAAAAGTCTATAATATACTTTGGTTAAAAATTCTCAATTTTAGTGTAAAACAACACCCTTTTTACCTTGTCAAAATGAGCTCTGCAAAAATCATCCCATTCTAATGGATTGTTCCTTTAAATGCAAATGAGCTCTGCTCG
>JAHKKF010534611.1:18444-41606 GCA_019740295.1 Labeo calbasu
GCAAAATTTGCTAACTAGCACGTTATTAGGAAAGGTTGCAGAAGTTCATAAAAAAAACCCTTAAAAAAACGAAGCACCGACAGGCATCTGAGAATGGCTCGATTTGAAAAGAGGATATTATTTTTACAGATTAATTAAAAACCACTGCATGAATTTTTATCATTATCAGGTAGATTTGTACATACACTGATAACACACATTAATGTTCAAACAACATGTAAAAGTGAACTTTGCATCCGATGACCCCTTTAAGAACTCTATTTGAAACAAAAGCATTTACAAAAACAACCACGTAATAAAGCAGCTTATTAAAAATAAATAAATACTGTCTTTTATAATGTGGCTACCTCATTTTTTAAAACCCTGGATCTTCAAACATTATAGTAAATGATGTTAAATCATCTTGATGCCCCTGATGCCTGCTTAAGAAAAACCGAAATTGATTAAGAGACACAAACTTTTTGTAGTTGAACCCCTAATACCCCATATTACTATAAATCATAATCACTTCTTAAACATTGCAAAATATTGTTATTTTTTTAAATGTAAAAAATTTATAATATTTACTTCCTAATTAATACATTTCAATGAGCACAACTGATAAAAAAAAAACTAGTAAAATTTAAATAAAAATGAAAAACAACAACAAAAAAGAACAAACATGAGCTTAAATTAAATTAAGCACTGACATTTCTATTAAAATCTCTTGAATATCCTGCAGTTCCTTCTTAAAAATCTCTAGGGGGTTCACAAACTTACACTTGGGGGAAACGCTGGCTTAAACGATCCATAATCATAATAAACAAACTATGAAACATCTCTATTCACACTGTTGGTAAGCAACACTGTATGTTTCAACTTGAACCAAATGGAGAGACCAACAAAGAACTATGGTATTTTAGAAAAGCTTTGAGTTCACTTGCCCCATCAAGCAAGGACAACATGAGGGTTTTCTCTATCTCTCCATCTCTAGCATTCCATCTTGATACAGTTGTTGGCATAGCCGTCCTGTTATGGAATCCTGAACACGATCCGCAAAAGTAGGCAATTTTCTCACTAAAATAATCTTAAATTAGTACGAAATTGAGCTGAATTGTAGGTCAAACAACAATATGATCAGATTATATAATTGCTAAAATAATATTTGTATTATTCTTTTTGTATATAGTATCAAAAATATAATATTTTAACATTAATATGTATTATACGTATAATAATTTAAAATAATATTACTTGTATAATAACTTGTATATAAATTTATAAACAATTTACCAGCAGAATACCAAAAAAAAGTGACCTGCAAAACACATTAATCATTTAACCTTTAGTAAACATTGTCACAATGACTCAAAATCCTGTCTGTGTGAGTAACTCTGTGCTTTTTTTTGTCAACAGATACTAAAAACATTCAAATTCTCCCCACAAATAAGCATTTATTTCTGTGGTTTCGCTTGGCAATGCTAAAGGAACATAGCCGTTTCAAAAACACTACTTTAGAAATGATCCTAAACCGTTTCTCTATGCAAACAGCAAACAGCTACTAACACGGTGTGATTACAAAGCCACCAGCTTAAGCCATTAATCACACAGCAAACAATAAAAGACAGAAAAACATGCACATTTATCAAACATCCACACAAACAAATAACTAACTTTGTAGAGACACATATGGATATATAATTATGCCAGGACTGAGTAAACCACTGGTAACCCACATTCATAAATCAAATACACTGAAAATATGCAGCAAGTCTGAACACTTAATCTGAGTTAAGTCTACACAATTACTGAAACTGATGGGAAACCACAGATTGCTCAAGTTTCAAGTGGTAAACTATGTTTTGCAAACGTTCAAGCATGTAGAAGACTGAATTATCTTACACGTCCCTTCCTTTAACGTCTCTGATATCCGCTTAAAACTTGATGTAAATGACAGCAAGTATGCGATCTTACCTGTTGGAGCATTTCCTCAGTAGAAATGAGTTTGTGGTGATGTTCTTCCAGGGAACTTTCCAGATCTCTGATCTTTTCTCCTTGAGCTTCAACCTGGTCAGTGAGAACACTCACCTAAAACCAACAGAGAGCAGACAATGTTCAGTCAGGCTAACCTGAAACCTGGCCAGGCTTTCTGTGTCGTTTCCTTCTACAGATATGCTAATGACGATTGCAACACACATGCAGCTCCAAAGTCTAAACAGCAGAGGAATGTAGTCCTTCAAATGTGTACATTTGGGTTAAAAACAGCCATTCCTTAGCTCTGACACACTTCCATGCTAACATGTGGGGCTGCTTAAGTTTCAATTGTTTTGAAAGTGTCCTTTTGTTCAGCAACCAACTGAAGGACTGCCAACCAGCAGGACAGGTAAAAGGAGAAGAACAACACCTTGAGGGCATTAGGAGCCAATCATGCTCATCAGTGTTTTAGTGTGCAAGACAATCCACCAATCAGAGAGGAGGAGGGGGCGGGACTATGGTGGAGGGCAACTTTTTTGACACTTGTTGCAGAGTTAGACAACCTAGCTTCTTAAAGGTGAAGTGTGTAACTTTTTTGGGTTAAAATACTTTCTTTCACCCCTGTGAAAGTAAGCCTTTAATACTCTTTGGTGTTTACAAAACATTGCTAGGTTTGAGCAGCAACTGTTAATAATTAATCTGTACTGTTTTGACTACAGTACTAAATGATTAAATTGTGCTGTGGAGAGGTTTTCTAAGCAGTCTGATTTATCATTTTTGTTTGGTGGAGGATAAAATGGCTTACTGAATTAAAACCTCATTTATAGAATTGTATAGAGAATTAGAGATGGGTTACTTTTACCTGGGCTAGTAAGCAACTGCCTAGCAACCACCTAGTAGACAACTTAGGAACTACCTAGCAACACTCAACTATCTCAAAGGCCTAGAAATGACCTAGAATAAGTGACCAACCAGAACACCCTAGCAACCACCTAGCAACACTAAAAACCATCTAGCAATGCTCTAGAAACCACTTAGCAATGCCCTAGCAAGCATTTAAAATACCTTAACAATCCCCTAGAAGCCCTAGAAACCACCCAGCAATGTCCTAGCAACAATCCAGACACCCCAGCAACATGCTAGAAACCATTTAGAATACTCTAACCACCTAGAGGTCTTAGCAACCACCTAGCGACACCGTAACAACCATCTAGAATATCACTGCAACATCACAGAAGCCATCTAAAATACCCTAGCAACCACCTAGAAGTCCTAGAAACAATCTAGCAGTGCCCTAGCAACTATCTAGAATATCATAGCCACCAGCTAGCAATTACGTAGAAGCCCTAGACACCACCTAGCAACGCCCTAGCAACACCCTAGGACCCATCTAGAAGCCCTAGAAACCACATAGCAACATCTTAGAAACCATCTAGGACACCCTAACAATCACCTAGAAGTCCTAGATACCACCTAGCAATGCCCTAGTAACCATCCAGAATACCCTAACAACCACCCAGAATCCCTAGAAACTACCTAGCAATGCCCTAGCAACAACCCAGAAATCGTAGCAACCATCTGGAATACCCTAACAACCACCTAGAAGCCCTAGAAACCACCTAGCAACACCCTAGCAACACCATAGGACCCATCTAGAAGGCCTAGAAACCACATAGCAACATCCTAGAAACCATCTAGAATACCCTAAAGGCCTAGAAGCCCTTGAAACCACCTAGCTATGCCCTAGCAACACCTCAGACATCCTAGCAGCCATCTAAATTGCTCTAACTACCTAGAAGCCCTAGAAACCACCTAGTAATGCCCTAGCAACAACCCAGATATCTTAGCAAYAATCTACAATACTCTAACTACCTAGACGCCATAGAAACCACCTAGCAATGCCATAGTAACCATCCAGAAYACCCTAACAACCACCTAGAAGCCATAGAAACTATCTAGCAATGCCCTAGCAACAACCCAGAAATCCTAGCAACCATCTGGAATACCATAACAATGAGCTAGAAGCCCCAGAAACCACCTAGCAATGTCCTAGCAACAACTCAGACATCCTAGCAACAATCTAGAATATTCTAACTACCAATAAGCCCTAGACACCACCTAGCAATGTCCTAGTAACCATCTAAAATACCCTAACAGCCACCTAGAAGCCCTAGAAACCACCTAGCATTGCTCTAGCAACAACTCAGACATCCTAGCAACCATCTAGAATGCTCTAACCACCTAGAAGCCCTAGAATCCACCTAGCAATGCCCTAGCAACAACTCAGACATCCTAGCAACAATCTAGAATACTCTAACTACCCAGAAGCTCTGAAAACCACCTAGAAATGCCCTAGTAACCATCTATAATACCCTAACAACAACCTAGAAGTCCTAAGAACCACATCGCTGTGCTGTAGCAACAACCCAGATATCCTAGCAACCATCTAGAGTACTCTAACTACCTAGAAGCCCTAGAAACCACCTAGCAATGCCCTAATAACCATTTAGAATACCCTAACGACCACCTAGAAGCCCTAGAAACCATCCAGCAAAGCCCTAGCAACAACCCAGACATCCTACCAACCATCTAGAATACTTCAACTACCTAGAAGCCCTAGAAACCACCTAGCAATGCCCTAGCAACAACTCAGACATCCTACCAACTATCTAGAATACCCTAACAACCACCTAGAGGTCCTAGAAACCACCTAGCAATGCCCTAGTAACCATCTAGAATACCCTAACGACCACCCAGAAGCCACAAAAACCACCTAAAAATGCCCAGCAACAACTCAGAGATCTTAGCAACCATCTAGATTACTTTAACTAATAAGAAGCCCTAGAAAACACCTAGCAATACCCTAGTAACCATCTAGAATACCCTTGCAACATTATCAATACCATCTAAAGTAACCCAGAAATCACCTAGAAGACTTAGAAACCACCTAGCAACCCTGTTGAATAAAACAGCATATGCTGGTTAGGTATGTTTTGACGCTGGTTTGAGCTGGTCCTTAGCTGGTCATGAGCTTAAAGCGGGTCATTGCCAGCTAAGGACCATCTTAAATCAGCTTAAACCAGCAACCATACTTAAAAACATGCCTAACCAGCACATGCTGTTTTTATCCAAATGGAATGCCCTAGTAACCATCTAAAATACCCTAGTGACCACATATAATGCTACAAATCACCTAGCAATGCCCTAGTAACCATCTAGAATACCATAGCATTTGGCTAGCAATCATGTACAAGCCACAGAAACCACTTAGAATGTCTGCTTCGTAATAAGCCCTGTTAAATGAACACAAACAAGCTTGCTAGTTTACAGTAAACACATACTTTTGAGTTGAGGTTTGAGCTGATAATGGCTAAACTCTCACTGCTGTGTCCACCATCGTTGCTTCGTAAAATGTCGAGTAACACTAACCCCCAACCTGTCCACAGATTGTCCCATAACTATGTGATCTATGACCATCCCATTGTGCATTAGACAGGGGAGCTGTGTCACCCAGGGCAGCAGTGCGGCAGTGTCACATGTCTCTCCGTTCATAGAGACACCAAATTCCCCTGGTTTGACCCTGTGAGGTTTTACAAGCATGTTGGCTAGTTGTCTTCTCATTGTGTTGATATTGTGACTATTATGCAGAGTTGAAATGCCTTGGAGGCCTGAGTGAAATCTCTCACCTGGAGAACCAGAGACTCTTTGTCCCCCTCTAATCTTGCCAGCCGCTCTTGATAGGTCTCATTGTTGCCTGAGCACGGGAGGTTAACCTGTGGAGACACACACATGCAGAAGTGTTTTTACACTCGGATTGAACTTCAACCTTTAATTTGATCACTTGAAATGGTTTTCCTCATGAGGACCCAAATATCCCCTCAGTGTGGGTTGTTTCAGGTCATACTTTCTTTGTTTGGACTTTCAGCACAGACATCAAAACCACACACCACCCACGCACACACACAGTGGTTTCCATTGGTTTTAGAGGGACATTCCATAGACGTAATGGTCATTATACTGTAAAAACTGTATTTTCTATCCCCTTACCCTAATCCTAAACCTACCCCTCACAGAAAACAACTGCCATTTTTAGATTTTCAGAAAACATTTTATATAAGCTGTTTTCCTCATGGGGACCAAAAATTTGGTCACCATAATGTAGGGAACACCAGGTACACACACAGAAACTGAAAGTCAACAGAGAGGTGTGCAATGGATGAGCTAACCTGCTTGTCCACTTTTTTTAAAAATAAATGGCTCGCTGCCAATGAAAGAATAACAAAGAGAAACACGCATACGGCAAATACATTTGAGTGTTGTTTTAAAGCTGTTAAATGACATGCTGGCGCCAAAAATGAACTGACAGCTTTGACATCCTTTCAATAGAGACACAATAAAGGAGCTCATTACATATTAATGAGATCATTTGCATAAGATCTGGAGGCCACAATAGCAATGGAAAAAGAAACAACAGCATGTTGTGCCCCAGGGTTGAGACAGATAGACAGAGAGTCTGGTTCTTGAATCTGATTGGATGAGAGGAATGCAATATTCTAGTGATATAAGGACTCCAACCGTTTCACTGTTTTTATCACTACATTTGCTGCATTTCTTACAGTGTAATGGCGGACACCCAAATCCACTATAATTTTATGAATGATACTGTTTTGTGTCACGGAATATAGTTTTGAGAGTTCAGTCCATCTCTTTCTCATAATACTCTACATATTACAGTGAGCATTTAAAACAGTAATACAATAAGCTTTCAATGAAGCAACTCAACGTTACTAGCTCTAATGTGATGTTTTCAAATTAGTAACAGAGGCTTGGGCTCAGCTGTTAAACTGTCAACTTGAGATTTTAATGTGCGGCGGAAGGAAGTAGTTCTGCACAAAAGACAGTTTTTAAAGACACTCCGTTGTTGTTTCTTATGTGTTTACACACTCATGCCGTTGAACCGTTATATAAATGCACTATTACACTCCTAGCCATGTGATATTTCTGTATATTGGCACGTTGTGCTTACCCACAGCTGAATCACAGCTGTGCTGATATACAGCCATAGTGCATGGCTAATCGTGTGATATTGCTCATATAGCAAAACAAATTATCATAAGCTGACGAAAGATTAAAAATCAAATAAATCTGTCCAGTCTTCAAACTATATCAGCAGAAAACACGTCAGTAAATACAGCATGTCGCAGCGTGCGAGATAAGACACTGTCACTTGTCAGCGCTAAGCTAGCAGAGCTAGCACTTGCCACATGGATAATCTCTGTCTTTGAAAAGCTTTTGCTGTGTCCAGGGCTGTCAATTCTCACAATAAAGCTGTCTTCTCAGGGTTTACAGGGCCAGCTGTTTGGAGGAGTTACAGGGTTAAGCCCATCTAAACGCAGCCCTCAGTCCTCACACATTAGGCTTTCACTGCATAGTAATTGCAGTCCACAGCAAGTTTAAACTCAGCTTGAGGTTATTCATTTCTTAGGAAACAGGTAATGAGAAAAAAGTTTGATATCAGAAGAAAAAAGTGTGATATTATTTAATGTTATTTCGAGGAACTCAAAAGAACTTTGAAAGGGATAGTTCACCCAGAAATGAAAATTCTGTCATTAATAACTCACCCTCATGAGTAATTAATGACAGACTCGTAAGACCTTCCAAACCTGTAAGACCTTCATTCATCTTTGGAACACAAATTAAGAGATTTTTGATAAAATCGGAGAGGTTTCTGACCCTGCGCAGACAGCAACGCAACTGCCAAGTTCAAGGCCCAGAAAGGTAGTAAGGACATTGTTAAAATAGTCCATTTGACATCAGTGGCTCAACCATAATTTTATGAAGCAACGAGAATGGTAGTTGCGTTGTTGTCTATGCAGGGTCAATAAGCTCTCAGATTACTTCAAAAATATCTTAATTTGTGTTCTGAAGATGAACGAAGGTCTTACGGGTTTGGAATGACATGAGGGTGAGTAATTAATAACAGAATTTTCATTTTTGGGTGAACTATCCCTTTAATCCAGTTACGAATCTTTCATTCTTCAAGTGAGTAAATATGAACATTATTGTGGCAAACAGCCCACTGAACTGTGCCACTTCATAAAAGTTATATTACAAATTATGAAATCTTTCAAATTCTTTAACAACTCAACTGTGTACTTAATGAGGTAACTAACTACAATGTCGTAAACCATTGCTAATTATATCATCGTATTAAAAATGATGAATAAATATAAAACTGTTTATTTAAAGATGTATATATGTATATATTTAAGGACTAGTGCTTCATGGGAGTGGTCGTAACACCAAACAGTTCTTTTGATGTCGTGGGCAACATACTGATTGGTGGAGATTCTCTTTAAAATTATGGGTAATGTAGATTTTCACCAGGAATTCCCCTGTTGAACATGATTATTTAAAAATCATTTGTTGAAGACTGATGGCTTCAACAAATGCACATACTGTACCATCGATTAATAACCTTGTATATCACAGTAGTTCTGTCGTTAATGGTTTGTAAGTTATCATTAGGGCCCGAGCACCGATGGTTCGAGGACCCTACCCGATTGTTAAGCCTGACGTCACACGTCACCGCTTCTGTGTCCAAACGCTCAATCAGATGCCAGTGTTTCCCCTGCCATTATATTAGGGGGGCGGCCCGCCCCCCCACTTCAGCCGCCGCCCCCCTTTAAGGTCATGTAAATTTTATTTTCTATATAGCGCCAGATCACAACAGACGTCATTTAAGGTTACCTTTCCTACAGAACAGATCAATACCTTGTTCTTTTATTTAAAAAACGAANCCTGACGTCACACGTCCCCGCTTCTGTGTCCAAACGCTCAATCAGATGCCAGTGTTTCCCCTGCCATTATATTAGGGGGGCGGCCCGCCCCCCCACTTCAGCCGCCGCCCCCCTTTAAGGTCATGTAAACTTTATTTTCTATATAGCGCCAGATCACAACAGACGTCATTTAAGGTTACCTTTCCTACAGAACAGATCAATACCTTGTTCTTTTATTTAAAAAACGAAATAGCCTTATGTTATTTATCTTATTTACACAACGGCATGTCATTTCTCTAACGTTACGTGGTCACGCGTCTACAATTTCTCCTCCGCTAAAACGCGGACGGGATTGCGGAGTTCATTCAACGTAATTTACTCTATAGCGCAGGATGCCGCAGAATTTTTGGATGAATAAATCAAAAGTAGGTCTCTCACTTAATTCAAATCGCGATATGGACTAGTGTCTGTGAATATTAAAACGCAACAAGACGGTTTAAATATGAATACTCCATGTTTCGCTTGGCTCTGAATGAATGAATGGCAGAGACGCGGCTTTGTTTACTACACAAATAATGAAGCCCACGTGACGCTCGCGGTTATTTTCGGGCTCTGCGTCTCATTATATGACGACATAAAGGCATTAACTCCATCTCCAGAACTGCTGTGAGAGTCACTTCATGTAAATTTTACCGTTTCATTTGAGAAAATTAGCATCATACCGTAGTGTATACACACAAAAACTAACCGGCAACCTGTCAAAATAAAAGTGCGGTTTAACATGTAACAGAAATGTATTAGTCTTGTATTACTTTTGTACAGTACAATGTAGGTGTTTAAATATTCATATTTCTGGCAAATTTATTTAAACAATTAAATGCAGAAATTATAATGATAACAGAAATAACAGAAAAACTCTGTATGTTTGGCAACAATAAAAAGGTTTAATTTTCATTTCATTTAAAATAAATAAATATTTAATGCCTGTATTTAATTATCAGAAAAATTTAAACACACAAGAATTTCCGGGAAAAAAAAGAAAAAGATTGAAGGGCCCTATTGTTCAAAATGTTTTTTCAATGTCAAATATTTTTTCACTGAAATAAATGTTTTTGTTATTACACGGAGAGTAATGTACCGTACCGTTGGTAATTCGGTCAGTCTACTCTAAAGGCCTTTGCAATGTTAAATTGTGAAGAACTTGAGTTTTCGTTAAAGGGCGTGTCCATGGCGCCCTGAAAATTTTAATGTTTCGCCATGGAAAAAGAAGTTGTTGTAACTCAGCCGTACAACGTCCGATCTACACCAAGCTTCACCTATTCAATTAGAGTCTTGGCCTGAACATATCTAAAGGCTAATATTCCATTATAATCATAGCGCCACCTGCTGGCAGCAGGTAGTTTAGCACATATAATTGACTTTGACATATTCCTCCTATATTTACCACTTTAAATGCATATTATATGCTAACCACTTGCTGTTTTCCTAAAGCCACCAGGTGGCGGTGTCCCCAGGTGCGAGGACCCTTTCATCACTGCTTGCAGCTTTAATTCAAATCAATTTCCTTTTATGGGATTTTTACTTTCGTAACCAACTGTTGCCGTTAAGTGGTGCTACACTTCAGTTTTAACCTGGAAATGTAAAAATCGAAAAGAACATGAAATAAAAACCGCAAACCCACAGAAAGCGTCTTTGTCTCCTTGTTTCAGAGGTCCACCACATGTCCTGATCTACAGCTAATTTAACCTTTAGAACTGAGTTCAAACTGCCAGATTCATGATGTTCTCTAGAGCATTCAATTTATTACCTCACTAGAGAGATGTTTATAAGCAAGACAACCCACAAGCCCTGGAATTTCCCCCTTTTCATGTCCCACTGGCTGCTCCCAGAACTATCAAGGCCTGAAACGACTTCAGAAGACACTACAGCGATCATTATTACCCCACTGTCCAAGAATGTATGACAATATTAGAAGTTTTACAGTACGACCACTCCCTGCAACATAGCAATGCCTTCCATTCCTCTTCTTAAACCAGCATTTTTCACAGTTACACCTTGTGAAGTATAATTACTGTAATTTCTTTCTTACGTTGGAATGTAATGGCTGGTTGAGTTTTACATCGTGTGCCTTCCCGCAACACATATTCGACTTAACGCAATCCCACAATGCCTTGTAAACCACATCAACCATGGCAAAGCAAGCTTTTCAACGCCTCTTGCACTGTAAGAACAGGTGTGCACATTGGTGTTCGTACCCCCACCATTAAATTGAATTTTACTGCTTGATTTACTACTCCAAGTATCAAGTGTTAGTCAGTGAAAGCGTTTTTGTTTGTGTTCAAGGGCATGAGCTCAGAATCACTGAAGCTGGACAGGATAAAAAGCGCTTTTGTACTATTGCAAATCACAAGCTCCCGGCACACATCCACACCAGCACAATACAGCCTTACGTTTTGAAAAACAACAAACAGAAGTACACAAATCCAACCAATCTATATTAGCCCGCTCATCCGGGTAACTGAAACCACCACTACTTTCACGTCTCTCGTATCGCCGCGGACTCACGTTTCAGGCAACTGCCGCCATCTAGGGTAATTATAGTTAACTAAAACTAAATATATGTATATACAAATATATGTTAAAATGAAAATTTTTTTTTTTTTTTTTGCGTATTGATTACCATTTGTAAAACCACAGTTTTACTACAAATACCATGGTTACACTATGCTTAGACTACCAAAACCATGGTTAATTTGCAGTTACAATGGTTTAAGTATAGTAACCATGGTTTTTTGGTTTTATTTGTAGTAAAACCATAGTTAATTTTTGTAGGGGATGTTTGTTGCTAAATCAGCATATTCATTTTTACCTAGTTTAACTTGATGTACTAAAATAACTAAAACATAAAGTGAAATAAAAATTAAAAAAACTTACAAAAACGAATAAAAATGATCAAAACACAACAAAATTACAAAAACTTTAGCAAAAATACCTAAAATGAAAAATATAAGAATAAAAACTGATTCAAAATAGTAATAGAAACTGTAACTGTAATCTTGCATTTCACTTAGGAATTGTTGTGAAAAATCAGGACTTCAATATTAATATTACTGTAATATTGTTAAAGTGTTCGTCTTATTTCTAGGCCTTTTGGCGGAGGATTTAAGACAATATACAAGACTGTAAAATATTTAAACTCAAATTAAACTCAATATTCCATAATAAATTTTGCAATAATGACTGGTTGACTCTGCATGGTCCGTTTCTTATAATAAACTGCTCAAATAAGAGAAAAAAATGTGAGTAATAAAAGCTGAATGGAAATATCCATAAAGTGGATCACTTACAGTAGCAAAGCAAAGCAGACATTTCAACCTACCTTTTTAAGCCAAGTGAAATGCTTATAAAAGTCAATTTCCTCCTCCATGCTGAAGGCCCATCTCGAGGCGTTATAATAAAGTAGCGACTGCAGCGGCTGGCTGAGATCTGAGCTCTGGGTTTCAGTGACTGTCTGCCTGTTTTACAGAGTCGCCTCCTCCTCCTTCTCCTCCTCCTTATATTGGCTGCCGAAGACAGGAGCTCTTAACATGCTGAAGCAACTGCACAAACCTCTTTTCTAAAGCCAGACGTCTGTCCGAGACCCCCTACATCTGCTGCCCAGCCAGACACTTAGAAGTCCAGCGTATGCGTGTGTGTATCAGACGCAAAACATTAATCCACAACTTCCACTCCCTGATGTTACTTGCTCTATTCAACTCCCTCTTTCACATTCAAGGCTCTATATTTGTAATCTTTTCTTTCAGCCTTTTTCTTTTCTCTGTGTGAGACAGCGGCTCTAATTAAGTTCCGATGCAAGTCTGAACCGAAACAAGCCAGTGTCTCTGTTTAAACACAGCTAGGGAGAGAAAGGGGGACATTTACAGTCACACTGCCTTCCAGCGCTCCCCCATCTGTTTTTACTCAAGGCTGCAACCCATTAGACCGAAGACCCTGTTTCCTGTGGAAGACATCCATCCATTTCTATGTGTTTTTAGTTTTACAAGCAACCCCGCTGTCCAGTTGTCTCCCTCGTGGACAAACACAGCTGAGGGGAAGACTGTGAAGAGACTGACAAGCACAAACTAGTCTGTTTAGTACAAAATAAGAATATAATAACCTTGTCATCTTGTCAGGCCTGTAGGTTAACATGCCACTATGTAAACGGCTGTATACTATCATATAATTAACTTATTTAAAGGGATTGTTTACTCACAATTAATATAAATGTAGTTAGCGTAATGTAATGTAGTATGACGCATCAAACCAAGCATCTTTATGTTGGTGTGCACGGCAAATTTGCGTGACCAACTTGAACATGAGAGAAATCTGTGTTGAAGAACCTTATTGCTATTACACGTAACTGAAAAATCCTTCAGGGCCCACAAATTCTTTGATTTTTCAGCCTTTTTATGTATTTGAACCCTTTTTATCAATTACTGTATGATTTTGAGATCCATCTTTTCACACTGAGGACAACTGAGGGACTCATATGCAACTATTACAGAAGGTTCAAACGCTCAGTGATGCATTAAGAGCCGGGGGGTGAAAACTTTTGAAATTTGAAGATCAAGGTAAATTTAATGTATTTTGTCTTATGGGAAACATGAAAGTATCTTCTGTAGCTTCTGAAGGGCAGTACTAAATGAAAAAAATATTATATTTAGGCAAAATAAGAAAAATGTACATTCAAAATGCACGTTCATTCTGTTCAAAAGTTTTCACCTTCCGGCTTTTAAAAGGTTTCCTTTTAAAGCATCAGTGAGCATTTGAACCTTCTGTAATAATTGCTTATGAGTCCCTCAGTTGTCCTCAGTGTGAAAAGACGGATCTCAAAATCATACAGTAATTGTTGGAAAGGGTTCAAATACACAAAAATGCTGAAAAAACAAAGAATTTGTAGGACCTGAAGGAGTTTTCTGAAGAACAGCAGGCAGTTTGACTGTTCAGGACAAACACGGGACTCATAAACAACTATCACTAAACAAAAAAACAAAGCTATGGATCATTCAGGTAACAACACAGGATTAAGAATCAAGTGTATGTAAACTTTTGAACGGGGTCATTTTTATAAATTCAACTATTATTTTCTTTTGTGGACTATTTTTGTCTTTTATGTGAAATATTTTATTCATGTCAATACTAAATAAAAAATAACATGCATTTTATATGATCCCTCTTATTGTTGGTAAAATAATTAACATTTTGCACATTCTGCAAGGTGTATGTAAACTTTTGACTTCAACTGTATATATGTAATTTTACTGTAAAATAAAATGTTTCGGGAGTAAAAACGAAGAATAACCATTATAATTCATGGTGAAAACTGTAAAAGGACACATCAGATATGACTATGCAATTTTTGTTATCGGAAATATACATTAGGATGTATTAAGTTACATTTTATGTTAATTAGTAAATGTTTATTGCATTTTTTCCCCCTGCCATTATATCAGAAAATACGATTAAGGATGTACAGGCACCAAAATGCTGACTCGTAATACCTGAAACATTGTTGCCATATTTTTATGAATTTCTTTTACTGTAAATTTAACACAGTATTTTTATAGTGATAATAAAAGTGGTCCGTTGGTGTAT
This sequence comes from Labeo calbasu, assembly GCA_019740295.1. Lineage (NCBI taxonomy): Eukaryota > Metazoa > Chordata > Actinopteri > Cypriniformes > Cyprinidae > Labeo > Labeo calbasu. The sequence continues at coordinate 32,811 of JAHKKF010534611.1, forward strand.
CAAGTTTCGGTCTAGTGAGCTGTAACTGAGTCAAGAATTTGTCTAATTCGTGTATAAATCATTTAGGTTTTGTGAAATGATTCATATCATTAAAAATATCTGAATCAAAAAAACATTTCATTCACAAATCAGACTTTGTTGGTGTTTCAGACTACACTTTTTTTGTCGGTTATGACCAGGGTTGGTCATAAAAAAGCAGCTGTGGCAGGTGACGCTGTCAAATCACTAGCCAATTTGACGAGTTACTTTTCGTAAATTATGTTCACTTATTAATTTCTTGGGCAAGTTTATTTAAGCCAAACCTACTTAACACATAAGTCATCATGATATATTAAAGGGGTCATCGGATGCCCATTTTCCATAAGTTGATTTGATTCTTTAGGGTCTATAACATACTTTGGTTAAAATTTCTCAATGGTAGTGTGAAACAACACTCTTTTTACCTTGTCAAAACCAACAGATATCAGCCCATTCTGTTGCGTGTTCCTTTAAATGCAAATGAGCTCTGCTCACCGTGACCTTATCTTCTGTGGAGTGACGAGCCGTGCTCTGTTTACTTTAGCCGCGTTTAGCCGCTAAACTTGCTAACTAGCACATTATTAGGAAAGATTGCAAAGATTGCAAAGATTCATAAAAAACCCCTTATACTCATTTTTGCTGTAGAAGTGAAGCTGACCATGAATGATTCACACAAACATAGACGGATATATGTAGATCGAGAGGCGCATTCCCTTCACAAACAAGCGTAATCCACTGCATTACGACAGGAAAACGTCAGTTAAGACTCACATTGTGACTACTGGTTCCTACTGGCCAGTGTCACAGATGTGACGGAAGTCGTTGCGGATGACAGAAAAAAACCCAAAACATGCTAGTCTTTCTGTGGTGATGTCATGAAGTGTCACAGATGTGGCATCGGTTGTCATCCACTATGACACACTACACAAGATGAAGTGATTGAATCTTGCATGCCCAGACCCATTGTCGTTTATGAATCCTCATGACACCCTACATCGAGCAGATTGTCCCAAAATTGGGCTACAATCATGTAGTCTAACCTGGGTTGCTCATAAACGTGCCATGAAGTGCTTGTGTGGATTTTTCACTGACACTAAATAGTTAAATTTCAGTCTGTTTGTCTTAAAGTTATCATACTGTATGGCTTTAGTAGACCTGAAACACAGTAAAAAATACAATATTCCTTACGAATTCACTTTTACGTTTCATGGAAGACAATCCTACAACTTTGGAACGACATGAGGGTGAGTAAATGGTTAACCATCCACATATTAACCCTCAAACAAGTGCAAAAAAAAAAAAAAAAACATTCAGTATGGGACTTGTGATGGTTACCAGGCCTCCGTTTCAACCAATACACCACACCATCCCCATTACATCCTCTTCTAGTATTCCCTCACTTTGAGCATTTCCTGTTTGCGTCATAGGGAGTTTTGTGTACTACGCAGAGCGGTGGGGATACGGTCACTTTAGGGACTGTTGTCAAAACTATTAAAGGCCTAGAGATAAAGACAACAAATGACACTATTTTGCAGTGTCTTCTGGTGTATTGAAATGAACTTTTTCCATTGCTAAGACTTAAAAAACATATTCTTCTAAAGCAGGCTGCGATTATGTCAGCTATCAAGCATTATTAACGGTTCCACCCTGAGATCAAGCACAGACAATTGTGTCTTATTAGCCTAGCACGCAACTCATCCAGAGATTTAGGAGTTCAGCTGCACCTGGCAAAAGCTCTGATCCTGACAGCTGCGGAGCTGGAGACACACCAGACACACGTGCACACGCATACACAAACAAGAGTAGACATATTTAAATATTATCAAACAGACACGCTCTACCTACAGACAGGTCTCAGGTCAGGTCAATAAGATGAACAACCTCTCTTATCTCGTTGCTGCAGCTGCCGCAAACATTCCTCATGAGCGAGCATGTAAACACAGGCCAGATACGATGTGTAAGAACAAAGCGTAATGCGGCCCCTTTAATGTGAACGCCTCACTATCGGGACTTGATCGCATTTCCTGCGATGTTTTTGCCGGCTGTAATTAGGAAGCATGAGTGTTTTTGATCCCGCTCACAGGACTGCTGTGTTGGAAAAGGACCCAGATTTTTCATCTTTTGGATGAATACAATCAGAGTTATATTAAAAAATGTTCTGGCTGTTTCAATCTTTATAATGGCAGTGAATGGGTGCTGAGACTTTGAAATCCAATAAAGTGCATCCATCCATCATAAAATGATGGATGGATAAAATAAAGGCCTCCAAATGTTTTTTTTTTAATATAACTCCAAATGTATTCACTGGAAAGAAGAAAGTCGCTTACACCTTGGATGGCTTGAGGGTGAGTAAATCATGGGGTAATTTTCAATTTTGGGTGAACTATCCCTTTAAACATGAAAAAACAGTGTGAGCGTCGACGGACCGAATACAAGAAATAAACCAGACAGGATTTTCATGTCAAAGAGGGAACTTGTTGGTCATTTTATTGGGTTATTTTTTATATTTTTTAGTTTTTTGTCCATTTATAAAGTCTTTACTGTGCTGTAAATTGTATTATTTTATGCAACGCATGTAAGAACGAGATGTCAGTCAGCTGCGGTTGTTTTGCAGGATGGAAATGCTTTTTGCCTTGCATAAAATAAATGGATTTCATTCGTTATTGTACTGAGTTTAATCTTAAAATATGTTCTCTAATGTCAATACTGTTTGTTTATAGTTGTTTATAGGAGTTTTTGGAGTCAGTCATGGCATCTTTCAGCGTTCTGAAGTTCGCAGTTAACCCGGCGAACAGCAGCCCTTCACCGGCTCAGATTTCGGCGACACACCAGCATGAGAATTAGTGCTATTTCGGTAAAAAATGATTACAGAGAACAGTTGAATACACTAAAATTAAAATTCTACTTTTATGTAATATTGTAAACGATGCTGTATTAACCCAAATCAATTCAATTGATCCTGTATTTTGTCCATGTGTTCTTGCTTAAAGGGGTCATCAGATGGAAAATTCACTTTTGCATGTTGTTTGAACATTACTGTGTGTTGGCAGTGTATGTACACATCTATCCTATAATGATAAAAATCCATGCAGTGGATTCTAAATAATCTGTAAAAATAATATCCCCTTTTTCAAATCGAGCCGTTCTCAGATGGGTCGCTCCCACGATAGTTGATTGACATGAGCGTCTTACCTCAGACCTGCCTAAATCAGCTGTAACAGTCAGTCAGTAAGAATCATATCAACTTGTGGAAAATGGGCATCCAATGACCCCTTCAATCCTTTAACTGACACTCCCATTTTTGAACATAGACGTGAATATGCACTATTCAAACTTACATTTTTATAATTTATGAACGAAAACATTTTGTAATATGATTTTCAATGGTAATGCAGTGTCTGATTTTAAAAAGGTTTTCAAAAGATGAATTTACAGATTTTAAGTTTTCAACTGATATATAATTTATTATGATATCTAAAGCGTGATAGGGAAAAAGACAACGAAGAAAGTATTTTTGTGACAAAGGTCAGAACTCCTGTTATGATGTAGATTTTTTTGAGGTGCACTCTTGTCATAAATTAATCTATTACTTTTCCTAAATAATTTGTAACACAAAACAGTTGTAAAGTATCTAATTAGGAGTCTTAGACCTTTCCAACAATATATAGTTTGTCATGGTTAGATTAGGATTTATTTGTAATATGGTGAAGTAAACGCAGGCGTCCCGTATACGGAACGGTGACAGTTAGGGGGCTAATAATAAATGTTCATCTTTTAATAATTGCTGTTGCCTCTAGTAATTCTGTGTGTGTTTTTATAAGTTCCAGTCCATTTTAAACCAGCAATATACAAATTTTTAAACAATAGTTGACTTAAATAAAATAACTCAGCATGTTTGGTAAAAACATTTAACCCAAATCGCATGGTCAAAATAAGCATGTGTTCTGTCCAATATTTACCCAGTGCTGGGTTGCCAAATAACCCAAGTTGTGTTGTTTTTAACCCATTTTTTGGAGTGTAGAGATTACGGTTTAGAAAATTTTAAACATGGATATTTTTTGTACACAAACACATCGATTTGCTTCAAAAAGCCTGTGTGGAGCACTTTCTATGATGGATGGATGTACTTTTTTTTACTTTAAAATCTCAACACCCATTCACTGCCATTATAAAGCTTGAAAGAGCCAGGACTTTTTTTAATATAACTTCAGTTGTATTCGTCTGAAAGAAGAAAGGCATATGCACCTAGAATGGCTTGAAGGTGAGTAAATCATGGGATCATTTTCATTTTTGGGTGAACTATCTCTTTAAACATGAAAAACAGTGTTTTTAAAACACACTTTTTCAAATAATCATAATTTTGGCCTTATTTTCATCAAAATGATGTGACAGTAGTTTGTTCTTCAACTATTAGGATCAGACCCCTGCAAAAACACGACCCTTGATTGATCCTTGAGCTCCGCCAACAGGTTAGCGCACTTTCACTTTCTAAAATTTTCTATGTTCATTGAGCAAGAAATCACCACAGGCTACTGATGAGAATCATGTGCAAGCATTTTCCATCAGGACACACAAATAACTGTCTAAATGAATCTTGTGACTGTTTTTGCCAATACCAGCAAACAAGAAAAACACTATTCTGAAAGAGCGAGTATGCATGCATTGTCAGTTTACAGATCAACAAAATAATCAGCTGAGCTGTCAGCCGTAGACTTACCCTAGAAGAGATGAAGCTGAGTTAAAGGTGACCAGATCGTTTTTAATGCAGAGCAAAAGAGCATAGAGAAAGGAGAGAATGACTGCGTGGAGAGAGGGATTTGAGGGAAGAGAGGGAGAGAGGCAGGAAGCACAGCCCTATCAATGTCTCAGAGGGGATCCGAACTCTTTTAAAAACATCCAAGCAACATACACGCATACGCACTCAAATGCTGGGCCAGAAACTGCCTCTGGGACACATGAGAAAAGACCCTGCATTAGACAAGAGTCTGTACTTAAAGGTATAGCTCACTCAACTGAAAATGATCGTAATTATCATTATTTACTCATGTTGTTTCAACCCTGTAAGCTGTTGTTTTTTTTCATTGGAATGCAAAAGGAACATTTCTGAACATTCTTCAAGCAGGTTAAAAAAGCACTATAGTTTGTGAACAAATCATTTTTTTGAGTCAGATCTTTTTAACAAATTGATCAATTAGGTTCACAGTTGTGACCTTGAGATTCTTAAAGGGACAGTTCACCCAAAAATGGATATTTCCCCATGATTTACTCACCCACAGTCATCCTAGGTATATATGACTTTCTTCTTTCAGAAGAATACAGTTGGAGTTATATTAAAAAAGTCATGGCTGTTCCAAGCTTTATAATGGCAGTGAATGGGTGTTGAGACTTTGAAGCTCAAAAAAGTGCATTTATCCATCATAAAAAGTACTCCACGTGGCTCCGTGGCCTTCTGAAGTGAATCAATGCATTTGTGTAAAAAAAAATCCACATTTAAAACTTAATAAGCCATAAAACCATAATCACTAGTTTTTGCTAACTGATGTTCACAAGAGAGTGGCGTTCCAGCGGATGACGTTGGACGTAGACGTAACGTAATCTCCGGTGAGAATATGCTAGTCTCGCGAGAACCAAGTTTTGTTTACAGCAAAGTAAAACCAGTCTCTTCCAAGCTTTATAATGTCAGTGAATGGGTGTTGAGATTTTAAACCCCCAAAAAGTGCATCCATCCATCATAAAAAGTACTCCACACAGCTCCGGGGGCTAATAAAGGCCTTCTGAAGTGAATCGATGCATTTGTGTAAGAAAAATATCCACATTTAAAACGTTGGACGTAGACGTAGCATAAGCTCCAGTGAGAATATGCTAGTCTCGCAAAAAACAAGTTTTATTTACAGCAAAGTAAAACCAGGTCTCCTCTCGGCTTATACTGAAATCATCTGACATTCTTCTTTACAAATCCTCATTTTGTATTTCTAATTTGTGACCGGTGTTTTGTTTTGTTATCTCCTCTGTGCTTCCACATTCGTCACTTCTCACTAGAGCTTACACTACACCTACGTCCTACGTACGACAGTTAGCCACAGCTATAGATGACGGTTTATAACGTTTTAAATATGGATATTTTTCTTACACAAACACATCTATTCACTTCAGAAGGCCTTTATTAACCACCCAGAGCCATGTGGAGTACTTTTCATGATGGTTAGATGCTTTTTTGGGCTTCAAAATCTCAACACCCCATTCACAGCCATTATAAAACTTAGAAGAGCCAGGACATTTAGTAATATTTCTCCAACTGCATTCATCTGAAAGAAGAAAGTCAAATACACCTAGGATGACTTGAAGGTGAGTAAATCATAGGGGAATTTTCCTTTTTGGGTGAACTATCCCTTTAACTTCAACTGACTGACTTAATTAGTTGCAGTGGTCCTTAAGTGAACAGCTCACTGGAGGGGAAGATTTTTAGTGAATGTTGACTTTAGTCATTAATGATTTCAATTTATTCTTCACAAAAATGGATTCAATTACTGGTGAAGAATAGGAATATAGTGCACACGTCATCTGCACACAGTGTTGTTTTTGTTAGCTAGTAAAAAGCTGTGGATTGTTTTGAATATGTGTATGTTCATTTGTAAATTCATGTAACTAAAAGTAAATTGAAAACTGCACTGTAAAAAGTTTTTAGCAGTTTCAACTTAAAAACTTAAGTTAAGCAGCTGCCTTAAAATTTTAAGCTAAATCAACTTAGTACTACAAGTCATTTCAACTCACTACAATAAAGTTGAAATTACTTTTAAGTTGATTTAACTTTTTAGTTGAAATGACTTGTACTTTTAAGTTGATTTAACTTATTAGTTGAAATGACTTGTACTTTTAAGTTGATTTAACTTATTAGTTGAAATGACTTGTACTTTTAAGTTGATTTAACTTAAAATTTAAAGGCAGCTGCTGAACTTAAGTTTTTAAGTTGAAACTGGTGAAAACTTCATACAGTGTGGAAACATACAATTAAAAGCTAATTTAAAAAAAATAGTTATGTGGGCCACCTTTGTAAAAGCTTTACTGTGTTTTTTCCCCTCCTTTGTTTATATCTTTGTCATTTTTATACTACTTTTATGTTCCACTGAAGAAATAAAGTCATACATGTTTGTAACAAAAAGGAGGGTGAAAAAACATATGATGGATGAACCGTCCCTTTAAGACTCCGTACAGCTTGCAGGGTCTTTTTGCTGCTTATAATAATGTCACCACATTTACATTTAAAAGGTTTTGTTTCCAAACATGACAAACACAATATAAAAAAATGCATATTTATCATTGGAGAAACATGTTAACATCTGCATCACTGCATGTTGCGTAAATATTTACATAAAGAAAACACTATCCAAATGCTGACTGAAAACTTCAAGATGGCACCAGACTAAACAAAGCAGCATTAAGTATCAAACCTCCAAATACAATGATTGCTCATGAGTTACTTAAGGTGAATGAGCTGAGAAAGAGAACACGTGTTAAGTGAATTTCAGCCTGTATAAAAACCGACGGCTGTTTCTGTTAAACTATTTGAACATTACATTCACAATTGGTTTATAGGCTTACCGATCCTTTCTCCAGCCACTCTATGAGGGTCTGTGCGGTGGTGCAGGGCAACTGTGAGCGTAGTGAGTTGCAGTCCTCATCCCGGGCCTGCAGTTCCAGTGCCAGTCTCAGCTCCTCAGCTAGCTGGAGAACCGACAGCGGCCCGACGCTCACGGGAGAGCCCAGATCGTACAGCCCGTTACTGAACTCCACCGCAACCTTGGAACCTGCGAATGGAAATATGAAATGGACTTAATACAATATAAAAGAGGTTAGACCTTTGGCGCAGTGGTGATGCGCTCATACGGATAACACAGGTTCGAATCTGGCACATTTTTAAAAAAGCGACTCCTTTTTTCTTGTCATGTTTTTTATTGTATCACAGTAGCAAAAAGGACTAAAAAAATATGTGATCTATGATATAAATATGACAAAAACTGACTTGAGAGGAAAAACAAATAGAAAGAGAGCAGGGGAGATGCACCATCACGCCATGTCATACATCATCACATCATATTAACCGTCATCACCCACACCACTGCAGCCACGTGTCGCCTCCATCATCTAGTACAAAACACTTCCAAAAATCCCCATCTGGATACTATGGAATGAGACGAAACTAATTTACAGGAACATCTGGAAACCATCGGGATTCTATAACACTTTCAAAGTGTATGATGACATCGTTCCATTTTTAAATGCCAGAATCAACAATTACAGTGACACTGGATAAGGGTCGTGGTGTCAGTTTTTATCTTATGCAATTGTAAGGACGTTACACAGTTTAATTTTCCATTAGTTTATATGTGTCATTATTGTAAGATTTGTATTGTTTCCATATGTCATTTCAAAGAAGGTGCGCTGGTGGACTAAAGTGTTTAAGAGTACTGAGAACAATGCAATGAAGTGGTTCTTGTATGCATGCAAAGAATGTGAGATGAATGTACGTATCCGTTTATACAAATGCATAATTTGTGCACTCAGGCGCAAGTGGTTTGCTTGACTGAAGGCATGAAATGACCTCATTGGTTGTTTTAATGAAGGGGTGGGGGTGTTGTCCCAGTTACTGGAAGAAGCTCTGCATGGAAGAATACCCTAACAATGCAATTTTAGCTGTGAAATAAAATAAAAATAAAATGAAATCCATTAATAATAATATAAAAAAAAAAAAGCAAATATCTTTTTTTTTTTTAAAATAAA
>JAHKKF010534614.1:0-14741 GCA_019740295.1 Labeo calbasu
CACAGTCACCAGATCTGAATATTATTGAGCCACTTTGGGGTGTTTTGGAGGAGTGAGTCAGAAAACGTTTTCCTACACCAGCAACATGTAGTGACCTTGTGCAAGAGGTTTGGCTCAAAATCCCTCTGGCTACAGTGCAGGACTTGTATTTTTCATTCCCAAGACGAAATGATGCTGTATTTGCCGCAAAAGTAAGCCCAACACCATACTAATTGTGGTCTAAAACCAGGTGTTTCAGTTTCATTGTCCAACCCCTGTAGATGGGTGATGGATGGATGGATGATGGGCATATAAATGGGTAATGGAAGGATGGATGGGCATATACATGGGGGATGGATGGATGGATGGGCGGGCATATAGATGGATGATGGATGGATGGGATATAGATGGGTAACGGATGGATAGATGGATGGATGGATAGATGGGCATATAGATGAGTAATGGATGATGGATGGATGGGCATATAGATGGGTAATGGATAGATGGGTGATTGATGGATAGATGGGCGTATAGATGGGTGATGGATGAGCATATAGGTGGGTGATGGATGGATAGATAGATTGGCATATAGATGGGTGATGGATGAATGGGCATATAGATGGGTAATGGATGGATGGATGGATGGGCATATAGATGGGTAACGGATGTATGGATGGGCATATAGATTGGTGATGGATGGATGGGCATATAGATGCGTAATGGAAGGATTGATCGATGGGCGATGGATGGATGGGCGGGCATATTGATGGGTAAGATTGATGGATGGGCATGTAGATGGGTAATGATGGATGGATGGGCATATATAGGTGGGTAATGGATGAATGGATGGGCGGGCATATAAATTAGTAATTGATGGATGGATAGATAGATGGTCATAGAGATGGGTGATGGATGGATGGGCATATAGATGGATAACGGATGATGAATGGATAGATAGGTGGACAGATGTATGGATGTATAGATGCATAAGTAGTATTATAGATTAATAAATAGATAGATAGATGGATGGATGGATGGACAGATAGACAAATTGGATAGATGGAGGAATGGATAGATGCATCGATGGGTACACAGATCGATGGTGGATAGATAAATTGAATGGATAGAAGGATAGGTAGACAGATGGATGAACAGATAGATAGTTAGATGGGCAGATGAATAAATGAATGAATGGATAAACAGATAGATGGGTAGGTGAACAGATGGATGAATGAACAGACAGATAGACAGACAGGCATTCCAGCATTGTCTGTCACAGTGAGTTTTGCACAGCTCACATTTTCTTCAAAAAAAGTGTAAATCTGATTATGTCAGTATTTGCACATACCATATTATGTGCATATCAGTTCAAACATAACCTGATTTATTGTGCAGGCTGCAGTTACTCTCTAGTCATTGATCAATTTTTTGTCTTTTTTTAGACAAAAAGCTGAAGAAAATATGCCTCTCGTACTTCATTTCCTCATTTGCTTCCTCTCTGTCTTGTTCTCCACCCTGCCCTCGTGCCTCTGCTGCATGCTAACCAATAAAATTAAAGTTATGGTTGTTATAACACTGAATTTTTCATGCTTCATTACAATAATTGTTGACACGCAGGCTGTTTTCTCACCTGATTAGCATATCTCTACTAGCACTTCTGACTGCCTATCAGCACGCAGCCTTTTCAGAAGCAAAAGGTTTGATAGGATGATTATAGGTTTCCATGGTTCCCTCAGTGATGATGTAATAAAGTCAATCAGCTTGTTTGCGGCTGTGGAGATGAAGAGCCCTCAGTGCATAGCACAGAATTATTCTGTTAACAGCGGTTGAGATGAGAGTAAATTACACCTCTCGTTGTGTCTCTCCTCCTCCTCTCACTTCATTTCCTCTCAGGACTGTGCAAGTCTATATAAGCACCATGACCTCTATAAATAGATTCAAGAATTCATTTTTTATGACATTGTTTGTTAATTAAAGGAGATGCAATAATTTATAGTATATTCAATTTGCATTCAATAATGTATCATTATTGAAATGCACATACACTACCGGTCAAAAGTTAGAAATTAAGGATCATATTCTGAAGGATCATGTGAAAAATCAACTTTTTTACTGTTTTTATACTTTATTGTTCAGTATCATGACAAACAATCAATGAAATACCATCCATTGTATATTATTGCCTGCATTCCAGCCACCATTGTGTTGAATGAGCTGAACTGGACCGAAGCATTAGAAGACGTCTTTAAGAGAAACCGAGAAGAGGATCCAACGCTACTATGGCAAGTGTTCGGCAGTGCTACGGGTTTAGCTCGCTATTACCCAGGTAAGTGCTCATGGTGTCTGTTTAATTTAGAACTCGCACATTTCAGTGCACATTACAATCAGAATCACACACACATCCACCCCCTCCCTTTGCAAGGCTCCGCTGTCTCTAATTGGTAAACATAGCATGTAGTCCCAGCTCAAATTACACCAAATTTTCATAACAAATTATAATATCAAATATCTCAGCAGCGCAGCAGAGAGCTTATTGTATTCTTCTGAGATTTAATGATGACAGAGGAGAAAAGTAATGAGGTGCTCAATTCATTTTCATTACTTTCAGATTTGTAATTGGTAAGTCTTTACTAAAAAACGTTGCATATAAATAGTGTATTAGCCACCGTTAAACCTCTGCCCCTTAATGGCTTTGTAAGAGTTTTTCTAGAATAAATATGTGTTGGTTAGAAGAAAAATTTGCCCGTAATTCTAATTTTTTGCCAAGCCTATATGACTTTCGTCCTTCTGCAGAATGCAAAAGCTGAATTTTGGAAGAATATCCTGGTTATTCTTTTTCATATAATGAAAGTGAGTAAAGACTGGGGTTGTCAAGCTTCAAAAAGGAAACGAAAAGAGGTCCATGTAACTTCTGAAGCCATACAAACACTTAGTGTGAGGAAGAGATTAAAATTATTCTGTCAATTTTCCGAATTTTTTTCTCTATGAACAGTTAAATTATTAAGATTATTATTATATTGATTATTGAACAGCTGAGAAGAGAGAAAACCAGATCATTCAGACTGGATTTGTTAACCAGATTGACTGAAAGAATGATTTATTCACAAATATTTTTCTCATGAACTTTTATTAATGCAGCATGAAGAACAAATGGTAATATTTTCAGTGAATTAAAAAAAAACACTACTTAAAACTACTTATACTTGCATCATTTTTTATTTTAGTTTAGTTTATTTTTTATTTTATTTTATTTGGGTACATCTATTTTATCTATATATATATATATATATATATATATATATATATANCATCATTTTTTATTTTAGTTTAGTTTATTTTTTATTTTATTTTATTTGGGTACATCTATTTTATCTATATATATATATATATATATATATATATACTTTTTTTATTTATTAAAAATGTTTATTAATAACTAAACTAAATGCTATTTAGTTTCTAGCTGCCCCCTTTATTTTATTTTATTTTATTTTATTTTATTTTATTTTTATTTTATTTTTATTTACTTTTAGTTACTTTTTTCCATTTATTGAATATGTGTTTATTAAAAAACTAAACTAAATACATTATTTTATTTTATTTTATTATTTTATTTTTGTATTAATAACTAAACTAAATACCATTTAGTTCCTAGCTGCTCCCTACATTTTATTTTTTTTTATTTTATCTATAGTTACTTTTTTCCATTTATTGAATATATGTTTATTAATAACTAAACTAAATACATTATTTTATTTTATTTTATTTTACTTAAAATGTATTAAAATATTTTAATTATTTAATAGCTTCATTGAAAACTTAGCATATTAGTCTGTTCCTTTATTTCACACTGAATAAAGTGTCTTTGATGATTTTTTTTTTGTTGTTATTTTTGCCTCAATTGCTTATATTGATAGGAGGGCCGGCCTGGTATAGTCTTCAGACATTCAAAAGTCTTTTGTATTCCATGGAAGAAAAAAGTCATATGGGTTTGGAATGACATTGGTGATTTTTCATTTTTAGGTGAACTATTCGTTTAAGACTATAATATAATAAGATGTGGGCTCCCAACTATTGATCGTCTCCTTATAGATACATATACGCCTATAAAATATTGATGTTCTTGTAAACTTCAATTCATTATAGCCGGGAGAACACTGGTCGATTACTTTGTTACGGGCAAATCGCAGTGTCTCAGACTATCTGTCGGCACTTACAGCTGCAATCCACTCACTAAATGTCAAAACGTGGGATGCCATTTATGAAGAAACACGTCTTGTTAGATGTTCGGCTGTGATAGTCACAGATGAGCACCCTCATTTGCACCAGGTTATTTTCTCTGTTAAAGATAAAAATCGAAGCTGAAATTCTACTGGGGCCCTTTTTTTCCACGTCGGCTCACTGCAGTCAATATAAACCACAAACCACCCCCCACCAGACACAGAAACAGGTTTCTAGTGAGGCTCGCTGATGTGCTCACGACAGAGATGTGACAAATCAAATGGAGTTTGGGATCAGGGGTCACTCATATTTCCATATCCTGTCTCTGTCCGTTCAGCTTCCCCGTGGATGGATGCCAGGAAAACACCCAGTAAAATCGACCTGTATGATGTGCGCCGGCGACCTTGGTACTAATACGTGTTTCAGTGTGTGCGCTCTGAATTCTTTTTCATTTGTTGCCTTCTATTCTTTGTTCTCTCAGTTTAAAATTCTCCTTGAAAGAGATCCAGAACATTTCTTTCTTTGTATCCAGGTATGTTCAAGGTGCCGCTTCGCCCAAGGACATGCTGATTCTTGTTGATGCGTGAGTATTATGCGTATGCGCTTTTTAAATGATGAATATTATAAATCTTTTTAATATGCATTTAGTCTTAGACGCTGTGCCACAGATATATATTATATATATATATATATATATATATAGAGAGAGAGAGAGAGAGAGATAATACATACATGCATACATTAGATATATATGCATATATATTAGAGCTGGGTTTTGACATTTCATGATTCGATTCGATTCTTGCAATTCAACTCAATAGTGATTATTTTGGATGTATATCAAGTACAGTGCATGGCAAATTTTCTCAAGGAAAAAAAAACTCTTAACAAATTATTTAAAATATATGTAAGACTGAGTTGGTATTACATTACTGTAATACTGAAGGTTAAAATTAACTGATTTGTATACAAAAGCTTAAACTACACTAAATTAAGTTTTTATAATAAAGAAAATTACAAGTGCATAATTATATTTCTACTCCAGTTTGTTTTTGAAATACAACATTTAAAGGGTGTCATAAAAACTTGACGCTGTCAAACGATTAATCGCATGCAAAATAAAAGTTTGTCTTTACATAAAATATGTGTGTGTACTGTGTATATTTATTATGTATATATAAATACACACAGATGCATGCATATATTTATAAAAAATGTTATGTTTATATATTAAAATGTTTTATATATAATATTAATTATATGAACATAAATATGTACGTAAATACATTAGGGCTGTCAAGCGATTAATCCCGATTAATCGCATGCAAAATAAAAGTCTGTGTTTACATAAAATATGTTTGTGTACTGTGTATATTAATTATGTATATATAAATACACACATATATGAATGTAATTTTAAAATATTTATATGTATACATATATTTATATTTACATACAATTTATGTTATATGTACATATAAACATATCTATATATTATTAACATATTTTTCTAAATATATGTATGCATCTGTGTGTATTTATATATACGTAATAAATCTACACAGTACACACATATTTTATGTAAAGACAAACTTATTTTGCATGCGATTAATCGTTTGACGCTCAAAAATACATGTAAATATTTTCAAAATATACTGTGTGTGTATATATATATATATATATATATATATATATATATATATATATAATATGTATAATATGTGTATGTATGTGTGTGTGTAGTAATATACACAGTATGCACACATATATTTTGTAAACAAAAACTTTTATTTTGGATGCGATTAATCACGATTAATCGTGATTAATCATTTGACAGCACTAGTGCATATATTTAGCAAAATGCTCTTTTCGTCTTTCCGCGGTTGAAACAATGAGCGATTACATGAGACAGGATGTGGATTTCGGTGAGTTGTACTCTTTCTTTTAACATATTTTCGGATGTTTATTCATGTTTATTTTGTGCTGTAAGTGTTATTAAAGCAGAGAAGACAATCAGGTAATGTGCGCTTCCTGCTGAACTGAGGCGCTACAGCGATCTGCCACAATGGCATTTATTATTTGAGTACTGTAATAAAATGGACAGAATTTGAAATCTGAGACTTTGTTTCATATGAAAAGTAACAAAGTACAAAGCTTATTACGATTTATTGGATGGGAGGCGCGCTGCAGTGTTCCATTCATTAACTGAAAGCAGGCTAGACTAATTGATTCTTGGGATTCGCAAAAATGGGAATCGATTAAAATTGCCCAGCTCTTATGTATATATGTATGTAATTATAATTATTTAGTACTTTAGGTATTTTAATAGGACTTGAAAAGATAGTTCACCCAAAAATGACAATTCTGTCTTCATGTACTCACCCTCATGTTGTTAAATAATGACAGAATTTTCATTTTTATGCAGACGTTCTCTTTAACTGCCATTGTGTTTGTATTGGTGTGTTGCAGGAGTGGGAGTGTGTCTGGACTGACCCTTAAACTCATCCGAACCTCTGTCAGCGAAATGCTGGAGACACTTTCTGATGATGATTATGTCAACGTTGTCCATGTAAGTATAATCACATTCTATGTGGGCATGCTAGAAAGTTTTAGAAATGACTCACTCCTATAACTTGCAATGGTTTACAAAGTAATATACTTTTCAGAGCAATTCTGGAAAATTGTTTTGCGGCAGTACTTTTTTTTTTCTAGGATGAGTCACATTTGTTGTAATATTCCTAATTTGTCATTTGCTTTGGATAGGGCCCATTTACCATCTGCAAAATGAGTAGCCTACATGTGAATAGCGATAATGGTAGCAACATTGAAAAGGCAGACATTGAAAAACATTGAAAAAGCTTTCAGAGTTCTGTTGATAAAAGTGCTGTTTTATGTATAGTTGTTCACTCACAAATAAATTGTACTCACCCTTAGGCCATCCAAGATGTAAATGAGCTTGTTTCTTCATCAAAATAGATTTGGAGAAATTTAGCATTGCATCACTTGCTCACCAATGAATGCTCTGCAGTGAATGGGTGCCGTCAGAATGAGAGTCCAAACTGCTGATAAAAACATCACAATAATCCACAATTAATCCACAGATCTCCAGTCCATCAATTGACATCTTATGAATTTAAAAAGCTGTGTTTGTAATAAATAAATCTGTCATTAAGACAATTTTAACTGTCCATAATGTTGCTTTCTCCAGAGAGAAATTGTCAGAATGAGGAGAGAAATATGCACAAATCAAGCATGTTTACAATAGAAAGTAATGAAACAGTCCTAAAAAAATATGTTGGTCAATTTTGATGTGAAAGGACACAGGATATTTACTAGAGGAAGCGTTATTATATATTATGGACTGGTATTCTGGCCATAAGCAATGGTTTGAAGTTAAAACATCCTGATGATGGATTTGTTTCTTACAAACACACAGCTTTTTACTTCACAAGATGTTAATTGATGGACTGAAGTCATGTAGCTTACTATGTTGTATCAGCTGTTTGAACTCTAATTCTGACGGCACCCATTCACTTCAGCTTATTCAAAGGCAAGTGGTATAATGCAGTTGTTCTCCAATCCACATCTACATCATGGATAGTGCACTTTTCCATGAAGAGATGAATGATTTGTTATCGTTCGCTCAACCTCATGTCATTTGAAACCCATGCAAAGTTTGTTCTTTCAAGAAAGATGCATTTCAGTTGAGCTGTCAGTATCCGAAAAGTGCAGGTTTCACTGCTTTAGCAACTATGTGGATCTCATAAAAGTTATTTTTCGCTACTCGAAGTTTGGAGGACTAAATTTGGCTGCAGAAAGTGCTTGTCACTTCCATAAAAAAAGAAAAATGTGTGTAAATAACAAACTGTGTGTGAACAGAATGGGATTAATCGCTCAGAAAAGTGTGACAGGCGTATTTAGCAGCAGCTGTACAGTAAAAATGGAACAAGACATTGTTACTCTGAATTCAATTTAAAGTGAGGAGTTTCTAGAGTTTGTGGGTTGCAGGTAGCTGTGTGATGCAACAACAGTATGTCTATGTGAGAGAGAGAGAGAGAGAGAGACAGAGGAGTTGTAATGAAATATGGATCTGGCTGCAGCTTGCCACTTGAAAACAGGCGCTTAATGAAAAGGCTGCTTCTGGGCTCTGTGTGCTGAATTGAAAATGGCTGGACAAAGTGAGGGGAAGAGATCAGGCTGAGTGAGAGGGAGAAGGCTAGAGAAAGAGGGAGGAAATTGCTATATATCATTCCTCTTGGAAGGAGCCTCCAATCCATCTTGGCTAGCTGATCTTTTACTCGGGTGCTGCCAGCTTTGTTCTCAACTTTTCCTCTGACCAAAAGAGCTCACAGGATGCTCGTGTCTAAACCTGTCACGCCTGTTGTAGGGGTTGTTATTTCTTCAAGGAGTCATTCAACCGAAAATGAAAATTTGTACTCGTTCCAGACCTGAACTGCTTTTTTACATGCTCTATTCATTTGGATATAAAGCTCTCTAGCTTAATAAATTAAGCAAAACAAATCTTAAATTGTTATTAAAGTGGTGCATATGCTGTGTTCCAAGTGCTCTTGAAATATGAGAAATTAAGTAAAAAATCTTCACGTCAGGCCTTGCTATGGAATGATTAATTTGGGTCATATTATTAAATGACTCTGGTTCTTTCACATAATCAGATTTATTTACAAATAGCACTGATCTGTTTCTTATGGAAGCCTGTTTCCGCCACTGATTAAATTTTTTTTAAAAAAGGGAGACTTTTATATCACAATTCTGACTTTTTTATTAGAATTGTGTGATATAAACTTGCAATTCTGCCTTTTTTTCTCAGAATTGTGAGATATAAACTCGCAATTGCGAGTTATAAAGTCAGAATTGCATGATATAAACTCAGTATTGACAAATAAATAGAGAAATATGAGATAAAACTTGCAATTCTGACTTTTTTGTTTGTATGTTGCATATCTGACTTCTCGCAATTGTGAGCTTATTTCTCGCAGTTATGACTTTATAACTCATTTCGAGTTCATATCATGCAATTCTGACTGCATTTCTCAGAATTGCACCTTTTACAATTTTGACTTTATAACTCGCAGTTGCGAGTTTATATCACAATTCTGAGAAAAAAGTCAGAATTGCAAGTGTATATCACGCAATTCTAAAAAAAAAAATACAGATTCTGAGAAAAAAAGTCAGAACTGCGAGGCATAAACTCGCAATTGCGAGAAGAAAGTCAGAATTGTGAGATAAAAAGTCACAATGACCTTTTTCTTATTTTGTACTCTGTTTATATCACAATTCTGAGAAAAAAGTCAGATTTTCTTGCAAATCTGACTTTATAACTCACAATTTCGAGTTTATATCACAATTCTGAGAAAAAAAGTCAGAAATGTGAGATAAAAAGTCGCAGTTACCCTTTTCTTATTTTGTATTCGGTTTATATCACAATTCTGAGGAAAAAAGTCAGTTTATATCTCACAGTTCTGACTTTATAACTCACTTTGTGTTTATCTCACAAATCTAAGAGAAAAGTCCAAATTGTGAGACGTAAACTCACAAATGCGACAAAAAAGTCAGAATTATGAGATAAAAAGTCGCTATTGCCTTTTTTATTTTTCATTCAGTGGCGGAAAAAAGATTTTCATGTTTATATCTCACAATTCTGACTTTATAACTCACAATTGCGAGTTTATATCATGCAATTCTGAGAAAAAGTACGCGAGAAATGCGAGCCGTAAACTCGCAATTGTGAAGAAGTCAGAATTGTGAGATAAAAAGTCATAGTTACCCTTTTCGTATTTTGTGTTCAGTTTATATCACAATTCTAAGTAAATAAGTCAGTTTATATCTCGCAGTTCTGACTTTATAACTCACTTTGTGTTTATCTCACAATTCTAAGAGAAAAGTCCGAATTGTGAGATGTAAACTCACAAATGTGACAAAAAAGTCAGAATTGTGAGAGAAAAAGTCGCAATTACCTTTTTTATTTTTCATTCAGTGGCGGAATTTTTCTATAGTTTCTTGCACAGATGAGATAGTTACTGTGAATAATAACTTTAAAATATGTTAGTTGCTCACACAAATAGGGATGGGCGATATCTTATCGTTTGGGATATACCGGTAAAATTTTTCCCCACGATAAGTATAGTCTTCCCGAGATAATAACGATAATGTCTAGTTGTTGACATACTTCTGTGTGCAACAGTATGGAGTGACATGCTAAAGGCAGACGTAAAACTAGTATATCGCTAAATAAAGAGCTCCAATCTTAAACTGGTTTGGTCAAAACTGTGCAGTGTGACAAAAAACGGTCTGAGCCTTGAATAACGTTAACTGTACTAGTAGGAAGTGTGCGATGCAGTTTTGTGTTTGAGCCTGTTTACAATCCTGTTGTCCAACAAAGATATCATTTATTGACATGCTTTTTCTCCAAATTAACTTTATAAAAAAGTCAAGTGTTTGAAATAACATTTTGCGATCAGACATGGCTTTATATCACAGAATGAGGCAGAAGTCATACTGTTTTATAGTATTATAAAGGCTATGTCGATTAGCATTGCATTATAAATATACTTTATCCTTATAAAAATACCCAAGATTGCTTGAAGAACACAGATAAACCATATATTGTAGCAGTCGTATGTTTATTGTCTTCAAGTTTCCTCAGTTAAAATATCTCTATCTGCGGATTAGAGATTCCTGAAGCGTTGTCAGTACTGTAAAGCGTATGTGGAGTTTCTGTGCAAGGGCGCCCTCCGGCTTCCGAATGAGAAGGACCTTTATTGCCAAGTGTGTTTCATACACAAGCAATTCGTCTTAAAGGAGAAGTCCACGTCCAGAACAACAATTCACAAATAATTTACTCACCCCCTTGTCATCCAAGATGTTCGTGTCTTTCTGTCTTCAGTCATGAAGAAATTATGTTTTTTGAGGAAAACATTTCAGGATTTTCTGCATGGAGTTCTCCTTTAATGTTAGGAGCTTCCAGTACAGAAAGTACAAATAATTTAATTCACATTCCAGTGAATTAAACAGTCATTACACTACGTGTGTACTCAGTAATGCCCACAACACCCTATTTTGGGTAAAAATAGGATAGGTAATACTTTTCTCTAAAGAAACAGAATTTCCCTGAATTATCGTCATTGATATTGTTGTCGCAATAAATACCAGAAATTATTGTGATAAATTTTTAAGCCCATATCGCCCATCCCTACACACAAACCCATTGACTTGGAATATAGTGCACAAGCTGTATAGACCACTTTGATGTTGCTTTTGTTTTCTTAAGCTTGAAAGCTGCAGTCCCCATTTATTGTAACTGTATCGAAAGAACAAAACTAAACAAAACAAAGAAAGTCATACAGGTTTGAAATGAAAAAATCACATTCAGTTTTTGTACTCGGGGTGATATTGCCTCCAAAACCATGCTTGGTATCCCACATGTTTTAGTCTTCAGTGAATAAAGTTTGATTTATTTATTGTTTTCACTTCTCTGAGGATTTCGAGGTTTTCTTTGGGGAATCACTGTTCCGATAAAGGATTAGCTCTGTGAGATCTGTCAACAGGATTCGCTTCAGGGAACATATGCCAATGAGAGTGTAGCGTTTTGTTATGTGTGTGAGTGTGCTTGTGTGTATTTGAGCGAGAATGCATCAGTTGGATCAGTAGTTTGAGAGCATCTGTGGTAGTTTTAAATAAAAGGGCTTTGTGGACATTGTGTTGGTTCAATTTATAAGTCTGTAATACGGTAGTGATTTTATGGACTGTTGATCACCACCAGTATATATACAACTGTAAATATGATAGCGGTTTGGTTTGTGAATGAGGAAAGTGAAGAAGATTATGATCAATATACAGTTTTATGATTTTACCAATGCAAGACAGATAAATATATCTGATCATTTCTGTTGTAATTAAAATTTAAGCTTCCTTCATGAACGTTTTATACATTTTGCTTGATAAACAAAGCCAAACCCTTCTTTTGCAAAAGATATTATGCATTCCTGTCAAGTTACAGTAAAGAACACGATTTGACACAAAAATATATTGCAATACAGGTTGCGTTTGGAATTTAATACTAGTGTTCTGCTTACTGCATACAGCACAGTACATATGTATACATAATATATGCTTGTTATTGGTGTGTGTGTGAGAATGTATGCAGCGTGGGGGCTCTCGACTGTCTCCTACAAACAAATGTTGCTCATTTTAACAAGGCTTTGTAATATGATGCCACATATACAGCCACCAATGCTCTTATAACAGTAGCCCAAGGATTTCATAAATCTTCATACATTTTTTAAAAAGGCAACTGAAGAAAATGATGAGATTTGGTCATTTGATCATGCAGTATTTGTTGGCCAATAATGCAGCCGGTTGCACATAAGATGGGTTGGGTCATGATTTTAGTGTAAAATGCCATGTATAAATAAAAACAGTTAAAATTCAGTGTGTCAGTTAAACAGTTTAATAATTGATTTATGATAGTTTATAATAGAAATAGAAATAGAATTTCTCATCTGTTTTCTATGGAAGGCCATTTCCACCATGGAAAAAAAAAAAAAAACTTTTTATTTCACAATTCTGACTTTTTTTCTCATGATATAAACACAATTCTGAGGGAAAAAGTTTGAATTGCAAAAAAAAAAATTGCACTATAAAGTCAAATTTTTTGTCAAAAGTTGCAATTCTGAGAAATAAAGAATTGCGTGATACAAACTTGCAATTCTGACCTTTTTTTTCCGAGTTGTTAGACATGAACTCACAATTCTGAGAAATAAAGTCACAATTTTGAGACATAAACTCACAATTCTGACAAATAAACTCGTAATTCTGAGAAAATGTCGCAATTCAAGGAAATAAAGAATTGGGTGATACAAACTCGCAATTCTGACTTTTTTTCCCTCAGAATTGCATGAAATAAACTCGCAATTCTGACAAATAAACTTGCAATTCAGAGAAATAAAGAATTGCATCATACAAACTTGCAATTCTGACACATTTTTTTCAGAATTACATGAAATAACCTTACAATTCTGAGATAAAAAACTTGCAATACTGAGAAATAAAGTCAGAATTGTGAGATATAAACTCGCAATTCTGACAAATAAACTTGCAATTCTGAGAAATAAAGTCAGTATTTCAAGATATAAACTTTTTTTAAAAAAGTTGCAATTCTGAGAAATAAACTTGCAATTCTGAGAAGTAAAGAATTGCGTGATACAAACTCGCAATTCTGACAAATTATTTTGCAATTCTGAGAAAAAGTCACAGTTCTGAGAAATAAACTTGCTGTTCTGAGAAATAAAGCCAGAATTGTTAGATATAAACTCGCAATTCTGAGAACAGTCTTTTTTCTCCCTCAAACTTGGACTTTATAACTTGCAATTTTGAGTTTATATCCTACAATTCTGAGAAAAGTCAGAATTGCAAGAAAAAAGTTACAAGGTATAAACTTTCATTTGCGTCAGAATTGCGAGTTTATGTAACGCAGTTTGAGACAAAAAGTCAGAATTGTGAGATAAAAAAGTCACAAACAGACAGAAACAGGCTTATGCAGTTTTCAGTTTTTACTATTGTGTACCAAATAATAAAACATTTATTATTTATTATTATTATAAAACATATGCAATGCATTGCATTTCACACAATGCATTATAATTGGATTTAATCAAATTATTATCAAAGCAAATATTTACCTTGTTAATTATGCTGCATAATTAAATAATTTTATTATTGTATGCATGTTAAGCATTTTTTGAGGCTGGACCGAAGCAATGCACGCTTGCTTCTTTTATAGATAATGCTACGTTCAGCCATTTGTCTTAATCATTATAGATGGTGCAAATCCATGCAAATGTGACATTTATAGAGAAGGCGAAACAAAGGAAATGTGACATATTATGATAAAACAGTCTTCCTCTTTGCTGGTCAGCTAAAGTGTCTCTAATTTCAGTCGTTGTCTGAATAAATATTTGATTAGGTGTTTATGAAGGCAAATATTGGATCAAGCTTATTGATGCTCATTAGGGCTGTGCTGTGGCAACCACCACCGAATTGTTCAAGGATATTACCTGATTCATCATTTATATTGACTCATCTGTGGGGCGGATTTTCATGGGAAATGATTGACTAGTGCAATTGACCTGCAGCATGACAAACAATTTGAACGGTGAACATAAGATTACAGCTTTAAATTGGTCCCTTGAGGTTCCTCTGGTTTTAAAAGGTGGATTTCATGCAGGAAACGTGTCCCTTTCTCTGGTCGGAGATGAAGAATGGAATAAGAATCTCAGTTTACGAATAAGTTTTTTTTTTTTTTTTGCAAATGTGACCTATTTAATATGAACCTTTAAATTTATGTTTTTGAAATCTCTTTAGAGTTTCGCCTATACAGCAGTGAGACTAAACTTTTGCTTCTTCTTCTCAGATTTTTCTGTTTATAAAACAGCTCACGTTTGTCTCTTCCAAGGTTTCAAAAGAGATTTTAACCATGTCTCAAACTGTTTTTTTACATTTTCCAGCATCAAGTCAGTTCATTT
>JAHKKF010534615.1:0-10403 GCA_019740295.1 Labeo calbasu
TTGCAATTGGTTTGCATAAAGTTGTCTCTCAATATGAAATTAATCTGGACTTGAAAAAATGAGTCTCCTTAAATCTTGAATGACTGCTTTCCAGCTGATGAATAGATAATATGGAAGCCTGTTTCTGCCACAGAATAAAAAAAATAAAAAAGGTTATTGTGACTTTTTATCTCACAATACTAACTGTTTTTTCTCTGAATTGTGAGATATCAACTCACAATAGCGAGTTAAGAATGTGATAAAACTCATAATTCTGAATTTTTTTCTCAGAATTGTGTGATATAAACTCAAAATTATGAGAATTTGCATTTGCAAGAAAAAAACTGAATTGCAAATTTTTGTCAAAATTCTGACTTAACTTGCAGGTTATAAAATCAGAATTGTTGGCTATAAACTCTAAATGCTATATAAACTATAAATTCTGAGAAAAAAGTCAGAATTCACTTTTTATTTCTCAGAGCTGCGACTTTATTTCTCATAACTGCGAGTTTGTCTCGCAATTCTGACTTTAAGGCTCACAACTGTGAGTTTATATCTAGCAATTCTGAGAAAAAAGTCAGAATTGTGAGATGTTACTTGCAATTGCAAGAAAAAAAGTAAGAATCGTTTTTTTATTCAGTGGTGGAAACAGGCTTCCATAAAAATGAGAAAATGGCACACAAGGAATAGTGAATAGTCAATAGTGTGACCGAAATAGGCAACCATGTTCATGTATATGAATCGTCGTAATTAGAGGTAAATGAAAATCAGAGCAAAGCTCAGCAACACAGGCGGGTTCTAATTCTGCATGCACAAGCAAAGCAAATTGCATCTACACGCATTCGACGCCCTCCTTCAATCAAAATTAAATCTCTCCACGGCTTTGCTAAGGGAGACGTCGACTAAAACAAGGCGCGTGAGAGCGGGATGCCATCGGTAATATTCAAGTCAGAGTCTATTTATGCTGTTGTTTCGTTTATCCATTTAATTAAGCAATTATCCCATTTTTATTGGAGAAAGGTAATGAGTTTGAAAGTAAAGTGAAGCACTCCATTAGCAAGCCTCCGGAGTGTGTCTCCTGTTGAGGTCGGCTCACCTTTAGACCTCACAGCTTTCCCACCATCCCAGCAGCGTGCAAGCATCGTCCCCCCCCATTCGTAACGCTCATTAGACCAATCCAAACAGCCTTAAGCTGGAACGAAAACGTTCGGGGTGCTAGCTAAAGCCATTACTCTGTTCGCTGTCAGCCAATCTCAAGGGTTCATTACAGGAAGTACAAATGCCTTTTGTGCTGCTAATAAACACCATTGATCTTTGAGGTTTCAGCATGAGGCGCTGACATGCAAAAAAAAAAAAACACTTAATGGGACTTCTGAGAGAACAATCATATGTGTGCTGGGTCAAGAAGCAGCCCGCAGCATAATTTCTTCTCTTTGTATTTGAACTACGGTTTGTATTTGAGTCTACATTCACGTTCCAAATCTAGAATTTAAAATCTAATTAAAATTTTGAAACATTTTAGAATTGTTAAGAGTAAGAAATATGTCATATTTTGAACTTTGTCTAGGTCACTAATCATATTAAAAAAAAAACACATATTAGAAAAAATGTCACAGCCTTGTACAAGTTATGCATTTGCTTTAAAAACATATAATAGCGGTGTGGTAAAAGGTGCTTAGAATGGCACTTTAGCTCAATCCCATTGTATTTGCTTGCACTGCAACTGCATTAATACCATGGTAGCATCACCACGCTAAGGCTTTTACTGCCCTTAAGCCAAAGATACGGAGCTGTAAGTTGATAGAAAGCACATCAAAGAAAATTACCCAGACTCTCTCTCTCTCTCTGTTTGTACATTTAGCGGCTGGTACGCATTGGCGAATCCATTTTTAGTCAACATTCATGACCTGTCTCTTTATAATGTCTTTTCTCACACAAGCCTGCCGTAAAGTCATCAGCCAGCTATAAAGTACGGACGTTGAGCAAATAGGAAATTCATGCATGGCGGTGGAACGGAGGAATCCCGGCCCAAGAATAATGAATTAAAATTAGAATGGTGAAACACATTTTAATGATATTGACAGAAGCATTAAATTCAGAAGTGAGTTTTTGCATGCATAAGTAATAATAAAACCACAACTAATCATAAAGGTGATGCTGAAAATTTGCATGGAGAATAATGCTTATTTCTGCATCAAGTTCGCTACGTGTTATGTGAATCATAAACATGCCATGTGATGCATAAAAAGACGTTTAAATGTTGCGTAAAGGTTGCCGGTGTGAAGCTATAAGCTCATTTGTCTCATCAATTAACAGCAACATTAAGGACATTAAAGGGAAATTAATATAAACAAATCTATTAGTTGTTCAATTGTTGTTTTTAAAAAACATCACGCTAATTTTCTGCTAATTTTAATTATCATGCTTTGAAAGCAAATAAAGAATCAAATACTGTTTTTGTTTTTTTTCCGCATTTCTCCTCATTATTATTACTTTAATACAAAGTTGACTTTATTATTTTTCAGTTATTCTATATCATGAGATTTTGTTTACAGCACATCTTACAAAAACACTTTTTTTCCTTCCCATCATTATCAGATAATGGGTACCATCGTGAGTTGATAAAAACAATAATCCATAAGTAATCCACATGACTTCGGTCAACCAATTAATGTCATGTGAAGCACAAGCAGCATGTTTGTTATAAACAAAGCAATCATTGAGATGTTTAAACTTCAAAAAAGGTCTGTATCCATAATATTAGTTTCTCCTTATATGAATATCTCAGGTCAAGAAACATTTATAGGGCCCTACAGGTTTTTTTTTCTGTTTTAATTTTCTGCATTCCGATTTTTTACTGTTTTAATTTTTTTGGGCTCCTTTTTAATGGTTAAATAAACCAAAAACGCATGTCTAATTAATTCAAATCATGAAACTTAACCATTTAACATCAATTTATTAAAGGTTTAACAAAAATTACATGCTTAGGGTCCTATGAAATGTTTTTTTTTCTCACCTTATGTTTTATTGTTACCAAATTCTGGTTTTAGCATGTCTAATTATTTGAAAGCATAAAAACAACTTTTACTTATTCTTACAATAGCCTTGTGATTTTTTTTTATCCCTTAGAAATGTCTGTGTTGTGTATTTACATTTTTCTGGTTATCCAATAAAGGCATAAAAAAATGTATCTTTTAATTAATGAAAATTAAATACATTTTATTTTTCGCAAGTAAAGTGGATTTGCTATTAAAATTAAAACATGAAAGAAATATTGTGCAATTATTACTTAAAAACTTTACAGTTTTATTATTTTTTCTACATTAGTAGTAGTAGTAGTATGTAGATTCTAAATAATAGTAATATGTGACCCTGAACCACAAAACCAGTCTTAAGTCGCTGGGGTATATTTGTAGCAATAGCCAAAAATACATGGGTATGGGTCAAAATTATTGATTTTTCTTTTATGCCAAAAAATATTAGGAAATTAAATATCATATTCCATGAAGATATTTTGTAAAATTCCTACGGTAAATATATCAAAACTTACTGATTAGTAATATGCATTGCTAAGAACTTCTCAATATTTTGATTTTTTTTGCACCCTCAGATTCCAGATTTTCAAATAGTTGTATCTCAGCCAAATACTGTCCTATCCTAACAAACCACATCAATGGAAAGATTATCTATTCAGCTTTCAGATTTTCACAAATCTCAATTTCAAAAAATTGACCGTTATGACAGGTTTTGTGGTCCAGGGTCACATATATTTCTGGCATGTATGTCTTCAAGTTAAACCGAACTTTTATTTTGACGGGTTGCCGTGAATACCTGTAACTCATGCTGGTTGTGGCTACAAGGAATACAGCTGCGGCCAGAAACTCATAAATGTTACTCAAATGGAATGGTCAAATGCTAAGGAAGTGACACTCAGAGCAGTTCTGGAAATTGTTGTTTATGTATTTATTTTCTCATTTATTGAGACAATGAAATCACTGGAAGGGTCATGCGTGCTTCAGTATGTGTAGTAAGCAAAACCGCACGTCTGCAGCCTAATATGTACAAATACTAGTCCATATCGCAATTTGATTTAATTTTGATTAATTCTTTCAAACCTTGACAAATTCCGTGACATTCCATGTTAAACGGTAAATTCCATGATTCCGTCTGCGTTTTCCACATAGCGGAAATCATAGAACCCTACATTTCCAAACAAAAATAGTCCAAAACCATTCTAAACAAGTAAGTACCTGACTACCTGAGGATAGACTTTTTCACTATGTGATGTGTTATTATGAATTATAGACTGGTATTTTGGCCAGAGGCAACGATTTAAAGTTAAAACGCCTAATTATAGGTCTGCGACAATAAATCAATGCATCACAATTTGTGAATCTACTCTGAGATTTTCTCTCTGGAATTGATTGTGAGCTTAATTTTTAACAGCTGATGGTGCTCTAATCTAGTTTTAACTGTTACATTCAAATCTCCGCTGCTAAAAACTAAGAATCGATTTGAGAGAGAATCGCGACGCATTCATAAAATCTCAGAATTGATGCAGAATCATTTCTTGATTTGCAATGCATCGATTTATTTTCCCACTTAATAATGGATTTGTTTACTACAAACATGCAGTTTTTCACTTCAAAAGAAGTTAACTGATCAACTAGAGTAGTGTTGTTTACTTTTTTGGGCATTTTTAGCCTTTTATTATGATAGAACAGTTGTAGAGTAGACAGGAAGCGAAGTGGGACAGAGAGAGGGGGGTAAAATTGCAAAAGTCAGGATTCAATCTCGAGACGCCCATAATACGACAAAGTTATATGTCGGTGCGCAACCCATAAGGCTATCAGTCAATTCCTTATAGTGTGGTTTACTTGTCATTCTGACGCCACCCATTCACTGCAGAGCATCGGTAAGCGAGTGGTGTAATGCTAAATTTCTCCAAGGGCAAATTAGAGTGAAAGCGCAATTTCAAAACAACGCAGATGGAAGAGGAATTTTCTGCCGGTGATTTACTAACAGTGCACAAATTAAAGAACACAGACGCAACATCTCATTTACATATCAGCCTATGCAATATACCAAGCAGAGCGCAAATTAGCGTAGTCACATATAAAGAATAGAGAAATAAAGAAGCCTGAGTACGTTGAAAAGAACCGGAGGCCAAAAAATGGAGGTTTGCTAGAACGTGGTATCGCATGATTTGTAGTTGAGGGTTTCAAGTCGTCTTTTATTTCCTGAAGCAAATTAAAAATAACATGGCTTGGCAAACGATATATTCAGATAATGTGCTCTTCTGGCATTCCAAATAAATGAATACATGTGGAAAAAATCCTCTCCCTGCTACCACACGCTCTCTGCTCTCTGTGGTGCCTCCTCCCAGCAACAATAATTGCAGCCATTTCAAGCAAAAAATAAGAGAAAAAAGACATGCTTTTTTGGGGCGTTAAATAATCGCGCAAATGGCAGTAATTGGACGAGTGCAAACGTTAGTAATTTGAATATTCTCCTCTCATACATTTTGTGTCTGAAAAGGAAACTCCTACAAATGCATATTTAAAGGAGAAGTCCACTTCCAGAACAACAATTTACAGATAATGTACTCACCCCCTTGTCATCCAAGATGTTCATGTCTTTCTTTCTTAAGTCGTAAAGAAATTGTGTTTTTTGAGGAAAACATTTCAGGATTTTTCTCCATATAATGGACTGATATGGCGCCCCGAGTTTGAACCTCCAAAATGCAGCTTCAAACGATCCCAAATGCAGTTGTAAACGATCCCAGCCAAAGAAGAAGGGTCTTATCTAGCAAAAAGATTGGTTATTTTCATTAAAAAATACAATTTAAATACTTTTTAATCTCCAGTGCTCGTCTTGTCTTGCTCTGCCTGAACTCTGTGTATTCTGGCTCAAGACAGTTAGGGTATGTCAGAAAACGCCAATCGTATTTTCTTCCTCAACTTCAAAAATCATTTCAAAATCATCCTGCATCATTGCAGAAGTACCGACACAGACTTTGCAACGGGAACATGCAAAGAAGATCAAATACCCTTAACAAAAAAAGGTAAAACAGCGATATAGGACGATTTTGAAGTTGAGGGAGAACATGAGATGGGAGCTTTTTGACATATCCTAACTGTCATGAACCGGAAAAAAACAGAGGTCAAAAAGAGCAAGACAAGACGAGTGTTTGAGATTAAAAAGTATATCAATTGTATTATTTTTATGAAAATAATCAATCGTTTTGCTAGATAAGACCCTTCTTTTACAACTTCATTTAGGATCGTTTGAAGATGCATTTAACCCTTTAACTGTCACTCCCGTTTTTTAAAACAGACATAAAAATGCTCTATCCAGACTTAACTTCATGAATGAAAATATTTTGTAATATGATTTTGATGTACATTTTCCGTGGTAATGCGATATCTGATTTTAAAATGCCTTTCAAAAGATGAATTTTGAGATTTTAAGTTTTGAACCGATATATAATTTCTAATGATTTCTATTGTGTGATAGGGAATAAGGCAACGAAGAAAGTCTTTTGTGACAAAGGTCAGAACTCATGTTATGATGTAGATTTTTTAAGTTGCACTCTTGACATATATTAATCTATTACTTTTCCTACATAATTTCTATCACAAAAATATGGTAAAATATCTAACTAGGAGTCTTAGATCTTTCCAACGATGTATAGTTTGTCATGATTAAATTAGGATTTATTTGTTTTATGGTGAAGTATACTTAGGCGTCCCACCTGGGGGACGGTGACAGTTAAAGGGTTTAACTGCATTTTGGAAGTTCAAACTCTGGGCACCATATCAGTCCATTATATGGAGAAAAACGTTAAACGTTTCCCTCAAAAAACATAATTTCTTTACGACTGAAGAAAGAAAGACATGATCATCTTGGATGACAAGGGGGCGAGTACATTATCTGTAAATTGTTGTTCTGGAAGTGGACTTCACCTTTAATAAAAATAACTGTGTCTGCGCATCTTTAGTAAAACCTGACTGTACAATTTTAACACCAAAAGACAGTTTGTGCTGCCGCTTCGATGATAAAACAAACTCATGTACACTTTAGATTGCCTGAGTCAATTTTCAGCAAATTTTTCATTTTTGGCTGAACTATTCCTTTAAGGCGCACGGCTGACAGGTTCAGCGATAGAGCACTTTCCCGCAGGTGGCTCCGTGCGTCTGTGCGGTCCTTACAATAGCAGATGTATAACGAAAACACGGTCTCTGTTATCATGCCATCCTCCCACAACGACTCCCGCACAACCTCAATAGCCAAGAAAACTATTGTTTTTGGCCACAATTATGTTACGGCACATAAAACGATTTTCAAGGCTGGACGCGTTTGTCATTTTCAAAACAACGTTATCTGATCAAAAGTATGTGGCCTCGCTCTGATAAAAAACGCAAAGGGGAAGAAACCAAGACGGAGATAAAGGAAATTGTTTTGAGCTTTGGTTTTGCCCTGGGCCGTCAGCTAACTGATTTGGTGTGGTGAAGAGTTGTGGCAGTGCCAGTCTCTTTGAAATGCCTCTGACCTGCGCTAAACGCACGCTTAATGCGGAGGTGGACGATCTGGCAGCTCATCAGATTTAGAGACCAGACACAGGCTGGGGGTGGGGCCGGGGCACAGACTCTCATTTAGTCCCGTTTCAGTGGTGATATTATCCATGTGTCAAAGCAGATCTGGGGGTATTAGGAGAGCTGAGATGTGATGAGGGATAGATAATCCTTTCACTGGTAAGAGAGAACTCTGGCCCAGATTTCACACAATAGCTTCCCCCCACTGGAATTATTTTGAGCAGAGAACAAATTCCATCATGCTGAGGAGAAACTATGTTATTGTAGTGTCACATCGATTTATTCCCAATACGAAACACCCATTAAACACATTTGATGGCTTAAGACTCCAAAAGGCACCATTAAATTCACTCGAGAAGCTTCTAATCAGTCACAGCCTGTTTATAAACCACTGTAGGCTGTGAGGGTGTATGATTTTTAAGAGAAAATTACACACAATGTGCTGTTATTATGTAGCGGGAGCAAAAGTTACATAATTATTTTAACTGCGTTTAGCACCTGTTACAATCATGCCTCAAGGGAAAAATATAAAACTTCATAGGCCAGACATATATTTCCTTGGTCAGCACTGGATATTGAACCTCGGAAGTTAATTTCACCATGAAAATATGTACCTGGGGGCGGAAGCTGGTAAAAAATGCAGTTTGGAGTCTTGAGTTTCATTGACGATAAAAAAACAGATCAGTCAGTGTTTTTAATGCATCTCAGATTCCATCAACATTCTGCAAACTTTTCATCTTTTGCTGGACAGATACATTATGTAGGGAAATCACATTTGACAACTCAGTCCAAATGATTTACACAGCCAGACCAAGTTCTATTTATGGATATCGCCATGGCACCATATTTTAATATTCATAAGGAGCTGCCTTCGCGAAAGAAGGGCACACGCTCAACATTTTCAAAATGTTGAAGTAAAAATATGACATAGGGTACAACGGGGCCAAAGGCACCCCCTACGAAAAAAAAAAGTGCTTTCACTGTGGCAAGGCAAGGGAGGCCTTTACCTCCCTTTTTACCAGCATGGGGTAAAAGGCACACAGTATTGATACAAATACTTTGTATGTTAAAATGTTTTTTTTTTTAATAATCTGTAAGTTTATACTTGTTCAAAACAATGTTTGTACTATTTTCTGCTTATTTTGATAAATAAAATATTTTTCTTGTTCTATAAATATACTGTCATGAAACTGTTAATATAAAACATATATTTTAAAATACAGAAACAAAATTGTTTTAAAATGTAAAGATTCTGAAAGCACCGAAGGAGAGCCCATAATAATTGAATATAGATTTACAGTAGTAACAAATTATATTTTATTATATGATATGATTAATAACATGTTTTTAAATATGATGGTTTTATTCTAAACATGGTGATTATCTCTAAGATGGACACCCCACATAATGTATGATATTTACTATTTGAATCTAACAATGTCATGTCAATAAATGGAAAAGTCAGCCTTCTATTAATTATCATCAGTCCAAAACAAGTCCAATATAGTGCATCCATCTATAATAAAAAGTGCCTCACACGGCTCCAGGGGGTCAATAAAGGCCTCTGTAGTGAATTAATGCGTTTTTGAAAGAACAATATCCATATTTAAAACGTAAGTATCACTTTAATCTAGCTTGTGCTAACAGTTGTACATGGAACGTGCTACTTTGGTAAGGGACGTGGCAGTACTAAAACACCGTCTAAGCTGTTCGCCAATCGCAACACAGTGGGACAGCTAACCAATCACAACACATTTTGTTTTTCGGAAGGCGGGCCTTCATCAAACCTGGAACTAATTAAGCCATTTGTGCCAGGCTGGGAGAAAGGTATTGTAATAATGCAAATTATGTGAAAAATAATATGTTTTTTGAAATATTTTTTTCGAAATAATGCGTTTTTCGAAATTATGTGAAAAATAATGCGTTTTTCGAACAGTTTTTCGACATATGAATGATATTTTATTATATGACATGTTTAACAGCATGTTTTTAAATATGATGGTTTCATTCTAAACATGGTGATTATTTCTAAGATGGACACCCCACATAATGTATGATATTTACCATCTGAATCTAACAATGTCATGTCAATAAACGGAAAAGTCAGCCTTCTATTAATTATCATCAGCCCAAAACAAGTCCAATAAAGTGCATTATGTTAATTATCGTGCTATTCAGCCCCAACAGCAGGAGCACTTTTTACCCCAAATACCATACTTTTACATATTCATTCGTTATTTAAAAACTGCTGTTTTAATTATCTTAAACAAAACTGAAAATCATTAAGAAGACCTTTGTGTCAAGATATACTATATAATTTTAGCAATTCTCATTTGCTACTTAAATCTACAACATTTTTTCAAAACATCAAATATTAAAGTAAGCACAGAATCGACTTTGTGCTGCTGCCCGCGATTGCATCAAGGATCAGACAATTTTGCATATGTTGAAAAGTGGATGTTTTGGAAAGTGCTACACCATGTTTTTCTGCCATTTTTAAGGAAAATAATATCAAAAGCGCCTTTTACCCCGGGGCGCCTTTAGCCCCGTGCTACCTACATACATACACAGACACACACACTACCGTTCCAAAGTTTGGGGGTCAAAATCAATATATTTATTCAATTTAAATTTAATAGTAAATCATTTCTAATAGGGCTGCACGATTAATCGCACGATGTCCTGAGGCGCGTTTAGTCAATGAAGCCGGTACTTTGATTAGTAGTAAAGCTCCATCACGTGCGTTCAGCTGGAGCGGCAAGTAATACACAGAGCCGTAAAGCACTGACAAGCTACGCCAAAATCGCACTCAAAATCGAATCCGATTCT
>JAHKKF010534616.1:0-21366 GCA_019740295.1 Labeo calbasu
CTTCCATTTTGGATTTTGGGATTCGCTTATACGATGGCTCTGAATTGTCAAAACACCTCTCAAAATGTTTGCAATGGATGCAGAAACTTGAACCCAATTTGAAATTTTTTATGACGGACGAAAGTTTCGGAGGCAATGTGTAAATGTGATTGACACAACGTGAGGGTGATTTATTTTTTAACATGCGAAAAAAAATTTCCAGTGAGAATTTCAGTCATCTTTTCATCATTTGCATAAACTTAGTCATGATGTTAAAACTGTGTATTAAAAACTAGTTTGACTAACTAGCAGTTAACCAAGTGTTAATCAGTCTTACTTTATGAATTCAGATTAAACTAGTCTACCATTTTATGTACCTGAACTAGCAAGTTATTACCAGTTTTGAGAAAAGAAAAAAGAAAAGAAAAGAAAAGATTTTTAATACTAGTCTAAGTGGTTGATGCAACCGGCCACTAGTCATTAACTTTTTAAAAAACCAAGACTGGTCTAATTTGACTGACTAGATAGGTTTACCATAAACGACTAGTTGGACAGACTAGTTCTTAAGACACAATCCTAAATAATGAAATAAAAATTAAAAATAAAAATGACAAAATATACAAGTGCTAAAATTCCATCCTGACACCATAGCCTCATTCACACAGTAATACCAGTAAATTGCTGTAAAATTATCGGAACAACTTTAGCGGCAACAACACTGTGTCTTCTACAGGTAAAGCACCGTTCACACATCAGTTTTAAAACACCGGTAAATTCTGTGTCATCATTAATCGGAAACGACCTCTAAATGGCTGGGCCTCCCAGTGTTGTGTTTGTAAACATGGGGGGCAATACATGGTTAGTTTTTTTGATTTTTTGTCAAATGCTCACATTAATGCAGCTGCTTTTGGCTGAGAGACATCATATTAGACAACTTCAAACCAAACCACACAGCGTGGTGTTAATATGTCATTGCGTTAAAATGTTGTGATTGGCCCAAAGTAAACGTCTTGCGTCAGAGCTTTCTGAACTTGTACGTGCTCATACTGGTAATTAGGGTTGCAAAAGGGTGGAAAATCTCCAGTAATTTTCCGGAAACTTTCCAAAAATCCCTGGAAGATTCCAAACAATCCTGGAAAGTTTTTTTCCACTTTTTTGCAACCTTATCTGTAATCTTGTTCTGTGTTCACACAGAGCATATTACTGGCAGTTTACTGGTATTGTTACAACTTCTCATACCAGTAAATTGCCAGAGTGAATTTATCAGTAAGGTCCTGTTCACGTGTGATCTCTCGATGATAATTTACCTTTCATTTACCAGTAAACACTATGTGTAGAAGGGGCTTGATTTTTGTAGTGAACTACAGTGCAGAAACAGATTTAAATTTACAGAATATTTAGAAAATTCTACACTCAGTTTGTCACCTTATTGTGCAAATCACTGGCATACAACCAAAGATACTTGCTTGATGTTCACCATGATCTCTAGTGGAATATGGTACTATAAGGTATGGTGAAAATGTCCAAATTGTATTCTAGGCTATCTGCTTAGATGATAAATGATGAAGAGCTTTTATCATTAAGTCCCTGGCTTTCTTTAAAAGGCAGGAATGAACAAACTGCCTGGAATTAACCTCATTTTACTGAAGAGAAAGATTTCCTTATCATAACCATCTGTGGGCAGAAAGGAAAAAGAAAACACAATGTGCGCCCAGATGATAAACATGAAATATGAAAAGAGAAAAGAACATTAGGAACGTAGAAAACACGCCGGAGCTGGCAAAACACCCCGACTCTCCTTGTCAGCCATTTTAAGGTCATTTGACTTAACGCTGGCTATGGTTTGACAGCTCGGTTTCCATATTTACCCATTCTTTTGTCTCCGTCTGTGTCATTATGAGCTGGAAGGGTAATATTCAAGGCCATTAGATATGATTTACCTTACAAGATTCACATTCACAGCAAATCGATTTTCAAAGGATGTGTCTCGACCACAGACATTTGGCTGAAGTATCACAGATAAAATGATGATCTATGTAGACTTGCAGTCATATTTACACAGGCTCATGACCCGAGCCGAGCTCTGGTATGTTCGCACACTTACCGACCTGAGAAAGAAGAAAGAGAAAGAGACAGATGTATAGGAAATCTACATAGTCTCTCCATCATGTAAAGGCAAAGCCTCCGGTAATGTTTGGAAATAAATAACTTCCCTCGTTGGCCTCTGGGTGTCACTACATAAAACTGGTTCAGTGCCAGAAGAGAAGTGTGGAAAGTTCAGTTAAGGCACAGCTTGCCATCAAAAACTAATTTCACACTGGTATATGTGAAAGATAAACTAAGTAAATTTAATTTAAGAGTGTTTATTTTAAGAGCTCTGTTTAAAATTCGTTTGGACAGAAAAATACTTGGTTAACAAAATGATTTTGACTTGACTACATACAAAACCTCAGTGCAATAATTAACCAACACTATCCTGCTAGTAAGAGTTTTGTGTAGATGTGTTAATTGATAACTAGCGGAGGTCATGTAGTTATTCCTGTATGGAGTTAAAATGTACAACTGTACCTCTGCATGGGGTAGCGCTGAACAAAACCGCTGTAAAACTGCAGAATGAGAGGGAACTGTTTCTTAATCCCAGTATCAAAATGATTTATGACTGTTCAAATCCATAAGTTCTACAAGACTTATATAACAGTGGGTAACTTTCATTTACAGCACCACACACTGAGACAGGAAAGACTTGCTGTTACTCAATAAAAAGGCTTGGATTCTTACAGCTTTCCCTCAGTAGATGGAGGGGAAAAGAGAGAAAGAGGTTATCACAATATGCAGCAAGTGTTTTGTGTGTCTTTGATAACCACAAAGAATTTCACAGCGTCGCTGGGAATCCGCTGTGGCCTTCCTGACGCCTCGGTGTATACAGACTATCTGTTCTGTATTATCAAACACAAACACGCATTATTTGTTGCCTCATTCTTGAGTATCAAACAAATTACTCCATCACATAGCAAGCAATGAGAGATTGTAAACCCTTGAGGAGATGCTGGATAAAAAATGGTCCAGTTACGCTCATACAACCATCACACAACAAATAAAGTCTTCACATCACGATATATCACTCATTGCATTCAACATTTGCAATGTAAAACTTGAAATTTGTGTGTATTTATGGTAAACCATGCCAAAAAAGCTGTTTTCATTCTATTGTTTGGATTGGTTGTGGGTTAGCAATAACTAGTCCCACACATGGAATCTGTGCCCACATAAATCACTACAAAGCTCTGCAAAGTTACACAGAATTTGAAGTTCCTTGTGTGTTTGTTTATTAAATATTTTGGCTAATTTCGATAACGCTACCAATGTAACACTTTCAAATTCATTTATAAGCATCTGCAACTTATTTTACTTTCATAAGGTGAAATTCCAACAGGCAACCTAAGCTCATTGGAAAAAAATTTGCATCTACCTACTTTTTTGCAAAACGTACCTTCAATTCATTGTAGTTTCCAGTTGAAAGGATTGGTTGGAAGGTTGGCAGATTTGTATTAATAAAGACTTTTTCACACAGTTCCTTCCCCAGTACTGTTGCACTTTCTCACAGCCAATTCGTACGTATTTTTACGAGGTGGCTAATTTGACGATTTTGTACGATTTCTGTAACTGTTAGGTTTAGTGGTGTGGTCTTTCATAAGAATTCTTACAAATTTGCCACTTTGTAAAATACGTCAGATTTTTCACAAATCGTATGAATTTGTATGAGTAAGGTTGTACGAATTTGTACGAATTCACCACCTTGTCAAAACTGTATGAATTGCTGTGAGATCAGGTTGTTATAATGTCAAAATGCTAAACTAATGCATTTTGGCATTTTTTATCATTTAACCAGCTCTATATGCATGCTTTTTATATAATAAACTTGCTCGATAGCTCACCCGGTATAGCACTGAATTTGCGATGTAGAGCACTTGGGTAAGAGTCCCGTGATGCAATATGTGTTCCGCTTAAAGTGATTAAAGATGTTGGTTGCTTCAGCAAATATGTTTTTATTAGGGCTGTTAAACGATTAATCATTAATCGCATACAAAATAAAAGTTTGAGTTTGCCTTATATTTCTCTGTGTACTGTGTGTAATTATTATGCATATATACACACAAATTAATGTATATATTTAAGAGAAATATGTTATTTATGTAAAAAATATTTTATTTATATATAACATAAATTATATAAAAATTATAATAAATATATATACTTGTAAATATTTCTTAAATATATACATGAATGTGTTTGTATTTATATATACATAATAATTACACACTTTTATTTTGTATTCGATTAATCGCGATTAATCGTTCGACAGCCATAGTTTTTATCTTTTGTTAACACTATTGGTTTAGGTTATAGTTTTGTGTATGAATTTGTACAAGGGAGGTCGTACGAATTTGTACAAATTTGCCACCATTTCAAAAATCTATGAATTGCCGTGAGATTGGGTTGGTGTTATAACCTCAAAACACTTTTACCATAGTGCAAAATTGGTAAACTAATGCATTTTGGCATTTTTCATCCTATAACCAGTTGTATATGTATTCTTTTTATAAAGTAAACTTGCTCGATAGCTCACCCGGTACAACACTGCACTCGCGATGCAGAGCACTCGGGTAAGAGTCCCGTGAAGCGATATGAGTTACGTTAAAAGAGATTAAAGATGTTGGTTGCTTCAGCAAATATGTTTTTATCTGTTGTTATCACTATTGGTTTAGGTTATAGCTTAGTGTATGAATTTGTACGAGTGACGTTGTACGAATTCATACAAATCTGCCACTTTGTCAAAAATGTATGAATTTCCATGAAATAGGGTTGGTGTTATAACCTCAAAATGCTTTTACTATAGTGCAAAATTTGTAAACTAATGCATTTTGGCATTTTTCATCACATAACCAGCTCTATATGTATGCTTTTATATATAGTAAACTTGCTAGATAGCTCACCCGGTACAACACTGCATTCGCGATGCAGAGCACTCAGGTAAGAGGCCCGTGAAATGATATAAGTTACGATAAAAGAGATTAAAGATGTTGGTTGCTTCAGCAAATATGTTTTTTATCTTTTGTTAACACTATTGGTTTATGTTATAGATTAGTGTATGAATTCGTTCAAGTGAAGTTGTACAAATTCATATGAATTTGCCACTTTGTCAAAAACGTATGAACTGCCGTGAGATTGGGTTGGTGTTATAACCTCAAAACGCTTTTACTATAGTGCAAAATTTGTAAACTAATGCATTTTGGCATTTGTCATCACATAACCAGCTCTATATACATACTTTTTATATAGTAAACATGCTTGATAGCTCACCCGGTACAACACCGCCCTCGCAATGCAGAGCACTCGGGTAAGAGTCCCGTGAAGCGATATGAGTTATGTTAAAAGAGATTAAAGATATTGGTTGCTTCAGCAAATATGTTTTTTTATCTTTTGTTAACACTATTGGTTTAGGTTATAGTTTAGTGTTGAGTTTTGTTCAACCGTAATGTTATAAAGCTACAAGAATACTGTCTGTGCGCAGAGAAAGCAAAAATAACAACTTTATTCAACAATTTCTTTTGACATGTGTTTGTGAGACATTCAAGACATTTTTCTTTGAAATGACAAGCGCAATAAGACCAGGAATGTGTATTAATGAAGTAAACAGTCTAAATTTATTTTGATTTCATGTAGATTTCCCTCCAAATCAGCTCAGAAAATACCTAGCAATGAACAAATAATCACATTATGACTACTGCGACTCCTTTCTTTCCAGGTTACCGGCACGTAATACCCTTGAGTGCATCCAGAACGCTGCTGCTCGACTTGCCTTTAACCTCTGGAAATACTCTCAGGTTACACATCTGCTCAGGTCCTGTTACTGGCAGCCAGTATCTGGTATAATTCAATTCCAGACACTGTTCCTGGCCTATGAAGCCGTAAATGGCCTAGCCCCCCACTTTACTTTCAATCCTTCATCAAGCTGTGCACCCCCAACTCGGCCGCTTTGATCAGCCATCTCTGGTCTCTATGCCCCACTTCAGTGCACACGAAAATACCCATTTGAAACTTCTCTATTCTTGTTGTTTTTGACTTTTGATGCATCTCGGCTACATACATGCTTGATGTTACTACCTTATGCCTGTTTAACCTTTTGAGGCCTAGCTAGCTTAGAAACGGTGTATATTCTTAGCTGCTTGACTTTAGCTTTGATAAGATTGCATGTAAACACCTGGCTAGTAAACATCTTGCACAAGCTAGTTAAATGCCAACTTCACAAACACGCTGTTTCATTATATTCTCATATGATGTTTGTTTTTCTGTTTTTTCACTATCCACACACACACTGGCCTCTCTTCCCGCTAGAGGCCCCTTCACCCCCCACCACCTTGTGTCACTCATGCCGCTAGCTTTCAGCCCACCTGCTAGTGGTTAAGCTCAATCACATCACAATGTCAAAACTGCAGCTAGCAAACCCCAATACTAAACTCCACAGGACACACAGTGAGTTCAGCTGGACATTTCACTCACAAACACAACTACCAAGGACAAAATCATCCGCTACCAGAAGAAAATTAAGAGTTGTGAGATTAGCTAGCATTAGCGCTACCACTACTTTATGAGGGAAAATGCAAGCTAAGCATGTTACGTTTTTATGCATTTAGACCAAACCAAAATGTTAGCGGGCGCCTCGCATGATGTTCCGTGAATGATTAAATGCTGCGAAACTTAACAGGAGACATAGTGAGTGTGAAACTGAGCCCACCTGGACTAGACCGTCCTCCAGATTTAGATCATTTAGCTCTGCTGGTAGAAGTTTCTCTTCCAGCTGCTAAATCAAAGACTCGATGCTGGTTGCAATAGCGCCGAATCGGAGCGCATTTTACGCCTCAGTGGCAGAAAACACATCCACATCAGAGCTCTATGCGTACAATTGATCTGCTGGCTCGTGATTCTCAGCTAGCAGTACAGTGAGTGGTCTGCATCAGGAACTAATGTTTTTTATGAAGCATGCTGTGTAAAAAAAGAAAGAAAAAATACTTAGGATAGATCAAACAGTCAGAGACAAGGCCTGATTGGTAGCGCACATGCTCAGGTTGCGGTTGTAGCAAATTCAAATATACCCAGATTGGGTAATCTGATTCTACGAAGTGACAGATGAATTTGCGGCAAAATACATATAAAATATTTTTATTGGATGTCCAGTAGTTCATTAACAACTAAACGTGTGAAGGAATGCAGTTTTTCTGCATAAATAAAGTAATAAAAAATAAAATGAAATTAATAAAATAAAATAAAAGTTGTTTTGAATGTAGCTAAATGCTCAGCGCAGAAAGACATAAAATAGAAGATCAAATATTTGATTGTACTGATTTTTTATTTTTGATTACATTTTTTCTTGTCAGTAACTTTAAAAGACTTTATTTTTCTGATTGTTGTATATAATTTCATTTTTATTCAGTTTTTAAAATACCTTTGATTTAAATAAAATTATGAAATTACTTTAAAAAATCATAAAACATATTTTAAATTAAATTAAAAATACAATTTCTTGTACTGATTATTTTCATTATTTTTTAAAACTTTAAAATTACATTCAAAATTGTAAAAAAAAATATTATTTGTATGTTATTTTTATTCAGTTTTTAAAATACTGATTTAAATAATATTTTAAGGTTTTTTATATGAAATTAAAAATACAATTTGTTTGTACTGATTATTTTTGTCTTTTTTTATTTTTTTTGATTTAGATAAAACTTTAAAATTACATTTAAAAATGTAAAAAATATATATATTATTATTGTATATAATGTTATTTTATTCAGTTTTTAAAATACTTCTGATTTAAATAACATTTTAAGGTTTTTTATATTAAATTAAAAATACAGTTTGTTTGTACTGATTATTTTTGTCATTTTTAATATTTCTGATTTAGATAAAACTTCAAAATTCTAAATAAATTAAACAAAAAATAATTTTATCTCAAATACTGATTTTATTTTTCTGATTATTCTCTATAATGATATTTTTTTATAAATGACATAATGATCTATAATGATATTTTATTTTTTAAAATACTTTTGATTTAAATAAAATTGTAGAATCATGAAAAAATGTATAAAAAAATGTACTGGTTATTTTCATCATTTTATATTATTTAAATAAATAATTAATCAAATTTTATTGTCCTGATTATTGTATTGATATATATATATATATATATATATATATATATATATATATATATATATATTTAACTTAGATAAAACTTAATATAAAATATTTAAAATGAAAGTAAATATACAATATTATTGTACTGAATTTTTATTATTATCATTTAGATAAAACTTCAAAATGATAAAAATTGCATAAAATATATATGAAATATTTTACAGTTTATATAGTTTAAATTTTTAATCNTTATATTATTTAAATAAATAATTAATCAAATTTTATTGTCCTGATTATTGTATTGATATATATATATATATATATATATATATATTTAACTTAGATAAAGCTTAATATAAAATATTTAAAATGAAAGTAAATATACAATATTATTGTACTGATTTTTTATTATTATCATTTAGATAAAACTTCAAAATGATAAAAATTGCATAAAATATATATGAAATATTTTACAGTTTATATAGTTTAAATTTTTAATCGGAAACATAAAAAAATAACATAAGAGATAAAAGAAAATCAGTAACCATGCAAAATCAATTAACTGAAAAACAAATACCAAATTCAGCGTTCAAAGACTGAAACATCAGTGCTACCATGACATTGTGAAGCATGAGATTACTACTCATGATTCCCTGGAGTTACATTAGCGCATCTATGCAGCTGGAATACATAAAGTCCACAGAGTGGAACAATCTTCCCCAGAGAGC
The DNA here is from genome assembly GCA_019740295.1 of Labeo calbasu. NCBI lineage: Eukaryota > Metazoa > Chordata > Actinopteri > Cypriniformes > Cyprinidae > Labeo > Labeo calbasu. Next base: position 8,910 of record JAHKKF010534616.1, read on the forward strand.
CGCAGGATTTACAGTGCTGCCCGCTCCACACACCCCCGATTTTATATGATTAAAAACAAAGGAGGCTCAATTGGTAGGGCCAGAGTAAACTCCAGAATTAGAAACCTGTGTGTCCAGTGGCGGTCAAAGAACATAGCGTCATTTGCATACGATTTCACTGTGGGGAAGACGGAAGAAAGGAGTTAATGAGTAAAACAAACACGGTCAGGCTCACCGGGCGGTGAAGAAGCCTTGTTTGTTTAGAATGTCAAGCTGAAGACTAAAGAGCCATTTTATCCACTTCATCTGATTATATAGGCAGTCTAATTTAATTTAGCATAATGACATATTGGACATCACAATAGCATGCTGCATATGTTTTTCTTTACATAGGGTACCTAGAAATATACAAATCATAAATGCAATAAATATTTAAAACACAGACGTAAATATTAGATCATCACGATTGGAAATAACCAATCGGATTGGGATGATTCTCAAAACAGCCTTCAGGGTGAGCAAAATGGCTGTCATGATGCTGACAGGCGAGGCTAAAAAAAGTTCAATAAACAGAGTTTGAATGACATCCATTTATCTTTTCACACAGTATATACACATCCTCTGCATGACTTCTTTTGCCAGGCACTTATGTATTAATTCAAAACGGCTGGATTGTTCGCTAAACAAGGTTTTCTGTCAGTGCGAATGTGTGTAATTTAGTCGTTTTGGGAATGTTTGCCTTGTAACAGGCTGGTATAAGCTGTTTTTTCAGCACGATGTTAGCCCCTGAGGAAGAACACAAAGCTCTCGAAAAGGATTTATGCATGTAGCAAGACCACAAAACAAGGACAATCGCATTCCATGATCTGAAGCAAAGATTTCATCACGTCAGATGACCTAGCACCATGACAAAACAAAGAAACATTCGCAAAAATCTTTAATCAACATCAGCTCCTGCCATCTGGTCTTCATTTCACAAGTTGCGCCCACAAATAAGAAAAACTAGGCTAATGTGTTCGCCCTCAGAAGCGCAGCTCGTATCGCTACCTCCATCTTTAAAACCGTGACCCACGTGACCCCTGACCCCTAATGGATCAACAGCTCTCGCAAAATGCTTAATCAGAGGCCGACTGTTCCCTTGGAGGACGGGGCGGGCAACGAGACATCCCTGTAGACTCATCTGGAGATTTCCAGGATTGTTGACAGTCGTGTCGGATGATATTTTCATCTTTTCGTTCAATGGTTATATAATGGAGACCCTGGTAGAACAGCTTTGATCAAGCTTGTGTTGAAAGTCTGAGGTTTTCTCTCTGTCCCTCCTGCCAGACCACTCAAAATACTTCAGGAGCGGAGGATCTGCGTGGAGCTCCTGCCAGCATACTGATGCCATTCTACAATGTCTGTTGTAAACTTCACACTTGCAAATGTGAAAATGAAACCTCTGTCGACTGGAACGGTTTAGCTGGGTTTTAGAAAGTGACAAAGCGCTAAAAACTGTAGTATGCACCTCAACCACTGAGGCTTGCTCTTTTTTCTTGCCTCTATGCTGAACTGTGAAAAACAAATGTCTGAGAAAAAGTTCAATGCAACATATTTAATAAAAGGCTTAAGGTTGTTAACTTTTCTAGCTGGATTTCAGCACTGTAAATTCACAATAACAGTGTTTACATGTACAGGAATATTCCAATATAAATCTGAATTTATTCAAATTCTGATTATGATTGATTTCAGGGAGAATCATTTTTTTTGATTGTGAGAGCTAGCTAGAATACAATAAAGTCTTAACGGTTTAGCAGGATTTTAGAAAGTGACAAAGCACTAAAAACTGTACAATGCACCTCAACCACTGAAGACTTGCTCTTTTTTCTTGCTTCTATGCTGAATTGTGGAAAGAAAATGTCTGAGGAAAAGTTCAATGCAACTCATTTAATAAAAGGTTTAAGGTTGTTAACTTTTCTAGCTGGATTTTAGCACTGTAAATTCACAATAACAGTGTTTACATGTACAGGAATATTCCAATATTAATCTGAATTCGGTCAAATTCTGATTATGTAAATTTTACATAAATGTATTAACCCTATTCCTTACAATTAAGTGCACTTATTTTTCAGAAGGGATATCATAAACAGATTATGTCAAGATTATGTCTCTATAATCAGAACAAGGCAGCAGGAATATATCTATGATCAGCATTTTGGACCATGTATAATAAACATCTTATTCAGAATATCCATCATAACTGTGTATTCATTTTTATCTGCATGCTTTCAAACATAATAGATATGGGTCACATTACGTACACACAGATTATTGATTTCAGCGAAAATCATTATTTTTGATTGTCAGAGCTAGCTGCACTACAACAAAGGCTTAACCAGAATATGGTTCAGAATAATCTGAAAATTATCTGCTGTAAACTTGGTAAATTCAAAGTTGTAAACTTCACACTTGCAAATTTGAAATGTAAACCTCTGTCAACTGGAACGGTTAGCAGGATTTTAGAAAGTGAGAAAGCGCTAAAAAAGAATGCACCTCAACCACCAAGGACTTTTTGAGTCTATGCTGAATTTTGGGAAACAAAATGTCTGAGGAAAAGTTCAATGCAACTTATTTAATAAAAGGTTTAAGGTTGTTAACTTTTCTAGCTGGATTTCAGCACTGTAAATTCACTATTCACAACAGTTAATACATGTACAGGAATATTCTGATATTAATCTGAATTCAGTCAAATTCTGATTATGTAAGTTTCACATAAACGTATTAACCCTACTCAATCCAATTAAGTGCACTTATTTTTCATAAGGGGTACCAACGATTTCTAGAGAACAATGACATAATCTGTTTACTGTATCATATAATAAACAGATTATGTCAATGTTCTCTAGAAATCAGAACAAGACAGCAGGAATATGTCTATAATCAGCATTTTGGATCATGTATAATAAACATCTGTTTATAATAAACAGATCATTGATTTCAGTGAAAATCATTATTTTTGATTGTGAGAGCTAGCTGAAATACAATAAAGGCTTAACCAGAATATGGTTCAGAATAATCTGAAAATTACGTCCATACAGTATATACACTGTCATTATTATATTTCCAGACTATAAATAGACTATAAATATTAGAAATGCCCTCAAAATTTTGCAAACTTACACATGCAAGATTAAAATGTGTATAAGTGTCTATATATCAAACAGCTCATCCCAGCCTGTAGTTTCTGCACCAGACACTGGTTCAACCACTACGCCACAGTCTCTCTCTCTCAACCCAGCTCCCATAAAGGTACCACATCCACACTTACTGTACTAACGTCAGAGCTCTGAGTGTTTGGCTTGTGGTGAACTAGCCTCTAGTTAGCATGTCGTTTTTAGTCCACTGGTTTTTAATGTTCTCCATGTCTTGTGTGCAAAGATCAGTTTGTTCTGGCATATGTCACTATGAGCCCATAAGCTAGTTGTTGTGACGCCTGAGCACAAGTTGAACTCAGACCTTGTGTTTTATTGGTTTGTCTCTACTTTTTGTCTGGGCTAAACATGCTAACCCACAATGACATGGGCAAGCTTATTTACACGTACCAGACTCATGCAAAATAACAAGTTAAAATGTGTGTAACACAGTGAACAGCTGCTTTGTTTTATAAATGACAACTTTGTTAAAGTTTATGGGACAATTTCCTCAGTTGAGCCACTGCTGAGAGTAGCATTTCAGCATTTGAAGCACATTGTGATGCTAATTCAATCTTATGTATTTTTATTTTCTAGGTGTGTATGTATAGAAGATATTGTACATGATAGTGTTTAACCAACATGGACTCATTGGAAAATTGCACCTCTGCCTACATTTTTTGTACTTTTGTGTAGCATTCAATGTAGTTATTACCTGAAATTACCACTAGAAGCAGTAGAACAGCGACTGTTATTCCATCGTCACACAAATTATGATTACGAAGGAAGATTACTGATTAATGATTTTTTGTGTGTAATTTCCAGTGATCATAATAAACGGCGTTACTAACAGCAACTTTTTCAGTACAAAGTAATTAACCTATTGACTGTTTCCCCATTACAACGGTGTTACCGTTACTGACAACGCATTGCGTTCTTCTTCTGAGGTAAATTCTGGCTTATGCCTTTCACCCCCCCCAAGCGACATCCCTGTCCTAAGGCCGCCGCCCACACGGGAGTGCTACCTTCCCCAACCAGGCTCCAGCCATCGGAGTGGGTGGGGATTCCTCTCCGGGTAGCTCCCTCTCACAATGCACCGGAACAGGGACAGAGAAACCGGGATTCAGACGACAGCCTCAACCAACCGCAGGGTAAGTGATACTAAATAAAACAAATCACTTACCCCTTTAGCGGCTGGGAGGCCGTCTCCGTCGTTTCTCCGTCCAAGTCTGGGTTTCCACAAACTTCTTTTGTGAGCGAGAGGGGATGACGTCATCAGGTGTTGCCCAACTGTGCTGTCTAAGCTCCGCCCTGCCCGCATTCTCCACCAGCGTGGCGGGACAAGCAACCGACAGACACAGTGGGCATGACGTCAGGCCTCGGAGAGGCTTTTATTAAACATAATATAAACAAAAGTGTCCAAAAAGGGGGAATAAAAGTGTCCAAAATAAACAGGGGATCTGGTGTCCTCGTCGTGCTGGGAGTTCCGTGAAGGAGGGACAGTGTTCGGAAGGGAAGGGTCCAGGTAAGGGGCGGAGTCCGGCTCATTTCAACCACGGCGTGTGATGAGGCACACCTGACGTCAATGAAGCCTCATCACTGCCACGGTTGAAATGCTGAGCGCGTCTCTCCTCGGGAGACCGGTCTCTACCCTGTGCATACACGCTGATGTCCCCGTGGGTCCAGGAAGGGAGCGTTGAGGGGATCGAGTGCCGTCAGAAGCAACGAGCTCCGGATGAGAACCGCACCCATTAGACGGCCGCCGGACTCCGCCCCTTACCTGGACCCTTCTCTTCCGAACACTGCCCCTCCTTCACGGAACCCCCAGAATGACGAGGACACCAGATCCCCTGTTTATTTTGGACACTTTTATTCCCCCTTTTTAGACACTTTTGTTTATATTATGTTTAATAAAAGCCTATCTGTCAGTTGCTCGTCCCGCCACAGCATGAAAAATCTTTTACTAGTGGTTCTTGCTGTTTGATAATGCTGTTGTACGAAACTGATGTTTTTAGAAACAGAACTTCGTCCAAGCCTGTATAACTGGTCAACAGTGACCGTGGCTCTTTAGCAGACCAACAGCATGTGAAAATCACTCTGACAGCCTGACTGAGAAAACAGATGAAGCGGAAAATCAAAGCATGATCCATTACCAAAGTGAGAGGCTTAAGCAAAACACGGGCTGATGAGTAAAGCACTTGTGCTGGGCTGCTATGACAATGCCCTGTCAAAATGTCTCAGGTCGTACTCAGACATTTATTTCCTTTCCTCGCATTTTCCTCAATTTATTCCAAACATTTGGAGATGCAGACCTGTGTCAAACTTAAGAACCTGTGATATGAACATGCTTCTGGTAGTAATCACCAAGTCTGATCTCTACAGCATCAAACGAGCATTTTACTCCAAAAGCTGTACAGGCAACTTTTCCACATTTGAAGCCCACTATGACACAATAGTGAATGGGAAACACAACCACAAAACAAAAGTTCACCACAAAAAAAAGTTCTTTAACATTTACTCACCCTCATGTCCTTCCAGACCAAAAATGAAGTGATTTCTAGGTTATTGCATTATGTTTTCTTTTAATCACTGCCACAAATTATAAAATGATTATCAGGATCAGGAGTAGGTCACTGGGAAGGATGACAAACTTGATCATCACAAAATCTAATTACAGTTAAGAGGAGAACCACATTTACCTCCACATGGTCATTAATTCACATGGAACGGAACCCAAACCCCAAAATGTTGCTATAAACTGCTGAAATCATCTGGATTCAGTCAGATTTACTGAATGGAAACTGCTGTTTGTGTTCCTGTCACTACGTGTGAAACTTTCAGTTTTCTTTTTCCAAATAATGGGTGAGTAGTTCATTCTATTATTCGACGCTGTTTCCTATTAAAAGCATTTATTGAAGAAAAAAAAAATTGTTGATATATAAATGCATTTTCCCCATTCAGTTTAATTACATAGAAAACAGTGGCCAGTACTTTTTGTAACAATTTTCATTTTTAGTCATTCAGACTGAGATTAAAGTGAAAACAGAATATAAAAAGCATAAGGCAATTTAAAATATTACTACAGTATATACTATAATAGTAAATGGGGTTGCAAAAATGTGGAAAATGCTCAGTAAATTTCGGAAAGATTCCAGAAATATTCCACCCCTTTACAACCCTAATAGTAAATAATAAAAGATTTTGTGTTCTATAAAATAAAAAGTCCTTCAGGTTTGAAATAGCATTATGATTAAATGATGACAGAATTCACATTGTTAGATGAGCTATTATATAATGTGGGTGAACTAATATAAAATGTTTGGTCTCTAGCCTCCAGCCTTTTAGTAATAACATATGAAGCTGAATAGATATATCTGCTTTCCAGATGTTTATTCCACACTGAAGTATTGAATCATTTTGCCATTGTACTTTTATAAATGTACTAGTGTAAGTTAATAATGCATAGGTCAAAATGAATTCACACTATCTGTTATTCTACTTGATGCACGCATGGATCCAGACATTTTAACCAAAGAGGAGCAGAATAACTTGAGTAGGCCACAGAACCATCTGGCAATGGGATCTAAGGGATCCAGAATAGATTATGGAAGGAACTACATATATTTATACCTGCAACCTGAGTCTGCCAGTGACACAAATGAGTGAAATTTGTGTCAGTAGACCTTCCTGGCTCACTATGCACAAGATAAAATTGGGTTAGACAGAAAAATAAACCCTATCCATTACTTTCTACCACACTAATAGAAGCCAGGGGAAGATGAGTCGAGCTAAATTTAATTGAGAGTGTAAGTACAGTAGCTTCTGCTAAATATATTAGCCAGCATGTGGCTGATGTAAAGCGCAGAACAGCTGGTTTGAAACGGTTTAAAGATATTACATTTCCTACAAGCATGCAGTCTATAGTTCTCTCAGTGTTTTGGCTTTTTGCTGCTAAAAAGAATAACTCTCTGGATAATATTTTCAAAAATTAGGACAAAGTCTTCTGTACAGGCTCTAGGAAACAGTTTTTGCCAGCAAAGAAGAAATGAGTCAGTCACAAGTGGCTTTGTTAAAGTGAATATAACAAAAGTATTCACATTCCTGCGGGAGTTTACGAGTCTTGGAAGCACGAGAAGTAAACACCTCCCATCTCTGAGCATCTCAGGACACTGGGCAACAGACTCAACATGGCTAAAAATAAATACCAAAGTACTGAGGGAAAACAAAATAAAATTCACTTTCAAACGCTGAATCATAATGTCAGCAAACTTCAATGGCGCTTTCACCGACGGAGACTATTTAGCTGTTCGCAAGAGCTTAAAGGGATAGTTCACCCAAAACAAAATGAAATTTACCCCAGGATTTACTCACCCTCAAGCCATCCTAGATGTATTTGACTTTCTCCTTTCAGACGAATACATTAAAAAATGTAAAAATATACCAGTTTTTAATGGAAGTGAATGAGACTTTGAAGTCCGAAAAAGTGCATCCATCCATTATAAAAAGTACTCAACGTGATAATATGGTAATAAAGGCCTTCTGAAGCAAATCAATGTGTTTGTGTAAGAAAGATATGCATATTTAAAACCATAATCTCTAGCTTCTGCTAACTGTCATATGCATGTTCACATGTGGAATTAGAAGTACAAAACGAGGATTTATAAAGAAAAATGAAGGAGGATTTTGATATAAGCCAAGTGAAGGCTGGTTTTTCTTTGCTGTAAACAAAACTTGGTTCTCACAAAACTAGCATATCCCCACCAGAACTTATGCTACACCTACATCTTACGTCATCAGCTGGAACACCACTCTCGTGAACACGAGTTGAAAAAAAACGGCTTATAAAGTTGTAAATATGGATATTTTTCCTACACAAACGCATTGATTTGCTTTAGAAAGCCCTTGTTAACCCCCAGGAGCCATGTGGAGCACTTTTTATGGTGGATAGATGCACTTTTTTTGGCCTTCAAAATCGCAACACCCATTCACCACCATTATGAAGCTTGGAGGAGCCAGGGCATTTTTTAACATAACTCCGATTGTATTCATCTGAAAGAAGATAGTCATATACACCTATGATGGCTCGAGGGTGAATAAATCATGGGGTCATTTTCATTTTTGGGTGAACTATCCCTTTGAAGGTACATTTCAGTCAAAAATGGAATTTTAAAGCACAAGAAAAGATTTTGAATGACTCAGTGTAAACTAAACCAAATAGACCCCATTGACTTCAAAATATCAATCTTTCGTTTTCACACAAGAAAGTAACGTGTTTGAACAAGATAAATATAATTTCAGATTTCTGGATGACCTATCATCCACTAGTTCACTTCCAGAGCCCTTTGAAAAAATGTACAGATAATTTACTCACCCCCTTGTCATCCAAGATGTTCGTGTCTTTCTTTCTTCAGTCATAAAGAAATTATGTTTTTTGAGGAAAACATTTAAGGATTTCTCTACACATAATGGACTTCTATGGTGCCCGCGAGTCTAAACTTCCAAACTGTAGTTTAAACGCGGCTTCAAAGGACTCTAAACGACACCAGCTGACGAAAAGGGTCTTATCTCGGTTATTTTCTTAAATGACAATTTATATACTTTTTAAACCTCAAATGCTCATCTTGTCTAGCTCTGCGTGAACTCTGTGTATTCCGGTTCAAGACAGTTAGGGTAGGTCAAAAAACTCCCATCTCATTTTCTGCTCCAACTTCAAAATCGTCCTATATCACTGCAGAAGAACCGACCGAGTGTTTACAAAGTGAACACGCAAAGAAGATCAACCACCCTTTACAAAAAAAGCGATGTAGGACGATTTTGAAGTTGGAGAAGAAAATGAGATGGGAGTTCAACTGTCTTGAACCAGAATACACCGAGTTCACACAGAACTAGACAAGGCAAGCTTGAGGTTAAAATGTATACACATTTTAATTTTTTTTTTTGTTTAGCTAGATAATGGAAGTTCAAACTCGGGGGGCACCATAGAAGTCCACTATATGGAGAGAAATCCTTAAATGATTTACCTTAGAAAACAATTTTTTTATGACTGAAGAGATAAAGACATGAACATCTTGGATGACAAGGGGGTGAGTAAATTATCTGTACATTTTGTTCTGGAAGAACTTCTCCCTTAAAAACCTTCAAGCTACAAAGACAAACTTTTTTGTGTATTTTGCACAAAATGTGGTCAAGCTGAGAGACTTCCCCTCGACCGAACTCTGCTTTATGTTGCCGGAACCCTCCGTCTTGCTGTTTCAAAGAAACGGATGGCCATACAACTTTCCAACTTTCGCCCAAGTGCTAATTTGTCATGCACCACACAACATGCAAAAACCATAAAAACTATCTATCGGGCATCCAAATCCTGGGGGTCCTTCCAGCCGGATAACTGGTGTAATAAAACACGACACACAGATGAGGATAAAAAGGAATGAATTCCTGCATTAAGAGAATGAGGCCCTCACTGCAGGCTCTTGGGTCGCATTCAGCTCCCACATCACCACATGGAGGGCGCTCACTTCCTCTCTTTCTCTCCTTTTCTTTTCCACTCTCTCTCGCTCTTTGTTAGAAACCAGACTCAACAGCAAACAGTTTATGTTCAAGAGAGAAAAGCTCCGAGTGATGGGAGATGTCGGGTTGGTTAAGTGATTTGTTGGACCAACAAGGTGTGAGAAGCAGAAACTAAAGATGTCTTTAAGTTTGTAGTGTAGGATTAACTCCAGAAATGATAAAACATTTATACTCTAGTACCAGATTAAACCAGCCAGCTATGAGAGGCAGACTAAACACACTGTGAACAACTGTGAACTTTGAACAACGAAGAATTAGGGTAGAAATACTGTAAATATAAGAAATTATAACTGTGAATCCACGGTTTTAAAGGGAAAGTTTAACCAAAATGAATATTTGGTTATAATTTACTCAACCTCATGTTTAAATTTTTTGTGTGGAACACAAAAGTATACATGTCAAGCTCCAAGAATGACAAAAACACCATAATAGTAGTCTGTATGATTTGTGCAATATATTTACAGTTTGATTACAGTTTAGCTCCTATTATAAATTCTTAGAACTCAACAAGAATGTTCCTAAGTGCAATTTTTGAAAAACATTCAAGTTCTTAAATATTTAATGTAAATGTTCTTATGAATAAATTATTATTATACGAGGCTATGGTTATAAATAAATACGTTTACCATCATCCCAATCCAGTGAATTTATAAAAATAGTTCTTTTTTGGGATTTAAGATGGGTTTGAGGCTATTCTAAATTTAAGGAGTTATTTCTGATCATTTTTAAGAATATTTTTTAAACCTTCTTGAGCTTTTTGTCAAGGAAAAAAGCTAATCACAATCTTAAGATGTGCTTCCAGGTATCCAAAATATTCTTAATTTTTATCTTAAATTAGAAAATTTAAGAATTAAGAAGAACCTGGCCCAGAACAGAAATATAAGCTTTTCAAAGGCTACATTCACACAGTAATAGAATTTGAGTATCTTTTCTTTTTTAGATGGCAAAATGTATGTTCACGCACAGTTCAGCTACTAACCACACTGTAAATAACAATTTATTGAGTCAACTTAAAATAATTTGTAACCTGGTTGCCTTAAAATTTAAGTTCAGTCAACTCAAAAAAAGTTTATTCAACTTGAAATGTTAAATTATACTTATAAATTAAGTGACAACTTAGATATTTGATTTGAATCAACTTAAAATTGTAAGGCAGCTAGGTTACTTACCCATCTGTTAAGTTTAGCAAACTCAAATATCTAAGTTGTTACCTATTACAACTTAACATTTCAAGTTGACTAAACTTATTTTAGTTGACTGAACTTAAACTTTTAAGGCAGCAGGGTAACAAATTATTTTAAGCTGACTCAACAGTGTTTTTTATTTTGTAACAATTGGATTATATAACTGAAATGACTTCCTTAAGTTTTTTTAAAGGGGTGCTATTATGGTTTTTCACTTTTTGAACTTTTTGTGTGGTGTGTATCTTTGGGCATAAAAAAGTTACAAATCTCCACTTACAAAAGTTACAAAAGTCCACTCCAAAGGGAGATATTTCGTTTTTAAAAAATCTCTTTTCAAGAACTACAAGGAATGGCTCCTTTCGACTACAGCATTTGTTTTCCGCATGCAATGATGTCACAACGCGACCCATTAGAATATAATTAAATGAAATCCCACCTACGGAAATTTGAATTGTTGGGGGGTGGGTAGGGACGAGATGGGGGATTAGCGTTAGCGATGCAGTGCGGCAGTATAAACACAAGCAATGACTAGAGTGGCCGCTACAGAGCAGTAACGCGCGGCAGACGTGTGCAGAACACTACTGTAGCGTATTATGTACTCACCCTCCGTGCATCCTAGGTGTATATGACTTCCTTCTTTCAGACGAATGCAATCAGAGTTTTATTAAAATTTATCCTGGCACTACCAAGCTTTAGAATGGCATAGACAGGTGTTTCTCTTAATCAGTCTAAAACAAGTCCAATACTGTGCATCCATCCATAATAAAAAGTGCCTCACATGGCTCCATGGGGTCAATAAAGTCCATATTTAAAACATAAGAATCACTTTAACCTAGCTTGCGCTAAAAGTTGTACACAGAGCTTGCTTCTTTGACACGGGGCGTGGCAGTACTGAAACACCGTCTAAGCTGTTTGCCAATCGCAACGCAGTGGGACAGCTAACCAATCACAACACATTTTGTTTTTCGGAAGGCGGCCCTTTATTAAACCCGGAACTAATCGAGCCATTTATGCCAGGCTGGGAGAAAGGTATTGTAATAATGTAAATTATGTTAAAAATAATGCGTTTCTCAAACCACCAAGCATGAAAGCATGTACACCCCCAAAACAAAATCAAGACTTTGTAGAAGAGCATAACAGGACCCCTTTAAAATACTTCTGAAGTATTTAAATTTTTTAAAATAATAAAATAAAATTAAATAAAATAAGGAAAAATATAATAAAGTTAAATTAAATTAATAATGGCTTTCACTTTATTTTATCTTTATTTTATCTGTATTTTATAAAATATTTTATAAAATAAAATAATGAATTATGGATGCAATAAGAGAAAAGCTTTATTTTATCTTTATTTAATAAAATATTTTATATTCTTATAACTTGCATTTGTGAGTAATAGAGTCAGAATTGCAAGATGCAAAATTGCGATTGTGAGAAAAAATATTAGGAGACTTTTTTCTCAGATATGTGAGCTATAAACTCGCAATTGTGAGTAATAAAGTCAGAATTGCGAGATATAAAGTCACAATTCTGAGATGTAAAATTGCAATAGTGAGA
>JAHKKF010534616.1:21416-32331 GCA_019740295.1 Labeo calbasu
AACATTAAGAAAGTCAAACTTATTTCCCAGAATTAAATTTAACCCTAAGTCTTTAAAATAGAGTTTTTATTTTATTTTATTTTATTTTATTTTATTTTATTTTATTTTGTTTTGTTTTGTTTTGTTTTGTTTTGTTTTGTTTTGTTTTGTTTTATTTTGTTTTATTTTATTTTATTTTATTTTATTTTATTTTATTTTATTCTTGGAATTGCAATTTTAGTAAACTCATCCTGTCCTTCAAATTCCATTTAAAATTCAAATTAAATTCAAATCAATTTCAGTGACATGGATGATTTCAAAGGAAAATTCCAACACAGGAACTTAAAGGGTGAAAATTTTGTCATTTTCTGACATGTTCAACCCTGCAAGGTTGATTTCTTCTGCTAAAACAAACAGAATGTGTTCTGTTAGAGACACAGGTGGTAGCTGGTGAGATGGTGAGACGCCACACGACCTTAGAGGAATTTTTGAACTGGCTTGCTTTTCTTAGAATGAAGGAACACGACAATACTGGCACACAAACAAAGACTTGAGTGTGTGATAAATATCACTGTGTATTGACTGGTTTGTGCAGGACCGTGTGTTTGGAAAGCATTTCCATTTGACATTTTATTCACTAAGGCATTATTTTGTAGAACATTCATAAAAGTTGCCATTTACTTAAATTTAGATGCTTTCTGTGAATTTTCTGCATCTTGGGATCGGCTAGTTAAATTGCAAACTGACTCAGAAGGGTGAAATTAGTTCTGAGGAAAGCTTTGTCAGCAAATGCCACTTGGTTTATGTAGTTGACATTTTATTATTTATTGGCAGTGAAATTCATGTGGCTTATGCATATATACAGGTTATGTAATGCGTGTAAGCGTGAATTCAATTTTGCAGTCTTATCTTGTTTTACCTGGTGTTGTAAGGCTATTTTATCCTCAGATCTGATAAGACTATAGTCTTTCTGGAACAAATGGTGTGACATCACATACGGTAATTTAGCCTGTAACTCAACAAACCTTGTGTTTGTGAACATGTGACAGAAAACCACAAGAGATGCTTTTGTTCTATGATGTTTATGAACAAATGATTTCAAACTTTTGTCAACAATGCATATAATTTAAAGTGCATGCTAACGAATCATGCTACGATTGTTTGTGGGAGTGTCTGAGGTGCATGTATTATTAATGGTATATAGATGCTTTTGAAGGCGGTTTGATGCATGATGGTATTTTAGGGAAGTATTGCGATGTGTTTGATTAATGTGAGTCATTGTCTTCAGTCAGGCATAGCCAGTGCTATTAGAGTCACATTTATATATCCGATCAAATTCAAATTGGGGTTCGTTGATTATCTTCTGCTGACATTTACCTGAGGTTTATTGTATAGTATATTATGCTTCAGTCTTCACAGAAGAGACATGACTCAGCAAGCTTTGTCATGCACTGAAAATGAGCCTTTACTGACTATATTATTTGTGACCCTGGACCACAAAACCAGTCAGAAGTTGCACGGGTGTATTTGTAGCTATAGCTAACAATACATTGTATGGGTCAAAATTAACGATTTTTCTTTAATGCCAAAAATCATTAGGATATTAAGTTTCATGAAGATATTTTGCCAACTTCCTACTGTAAATATATATAAAACTTTTTGATTGGTAATATGCAATTCTCACAACCTCAAATAGATGTATCTCGGCCAAATATTGTCCTATGCTCACAAACCATACATCAATAGTCATTATTTATATTCAGCTTTTATGTGTATGAATCTCAGTTTCAAAAAATGGACCCTAATGACTGGTTTTGTGGTCCAGGGTCTCATTTTAAAAATTATACTCCATTCAATAATATAAAATGCAATAATTAAATCAAAATAAGCTTTTTTAAATGTATTTCTAGAAAACAAATGCATTTTTTTGAAAACCCTGAGCTTTAAGGTGCAAAATAAACACCATCAATAAAACACATAACAACAAAACGTGATTTTATCATTGTTTGGTATGGGTTTTGTTTTGCATTACATGCATTATGCAGGCTTTTTTAACCATGTGAAAGCTAATAAAATGCCAAATTAAATACTCAAGATTAGCAGAGTTGTGTGCCATTTAAAATGGAATATTTTATTCAGTGTTTGAAATGCCACCTGTTAATTTTTTATAGATTTAATATGTGACCCTGGACCACAAAACCAGTTTTAAGTGTCATTTTTTTGAAATTGAGATTTATACATAATCTGAAAGCTGAATAAATAATCTTTGTTTGTTAGGATCGGACAATATTTGTTTGAGATGCAACTATATTGAATATCTGAAATGTGATGGTGCAACAAAAAAGTTGTCCAAATGAAGTTCTTAACAATGCATATTACTAATCAAAAATTAAGTTTTGATATATTTACGGTAGGAAATGGACCATGATCTTTACCTAATATCCTAATGATTTTTGGCATAAAAGGCATAAAAGAAGCCAGTGTATTTTTGGCTATTTCTACAAAAATACCCGTGCTACTTAAGACTGGTTTTGTGGTGCGAGGTCACATACATTGTATCCTGTATATACATTGTGTATATTCTGTGTTTTAGGCTCAAGTGTCCAGTGTAACCCCTGGAACGTCATACACTGTGACGGTCAATGCGGTGGCCTCGTCAGGGTTCAGCTCACCTGTCAGCCGAATACTCGTCACCACTAATGAGTCCTGTAAGTCTGTGTGTTGCATTCTTAAACCACTGTCCTCTTTAAATAAAAAATATGATTTCCCTTCATTATTTATGTGCATTTCCCCATAGCTCATATATATTTCTCTAGACTGCCTCCTGAGATTTTTACCAGTCAAGTAAAAGCATCAGATTATTTTAATAGAAAAACTAAAATAAGGGCTACAAACGGAAGTTTTCACAGTGATGCTTTAGAAAAACTATTATGGGTTTCCCAAAGCACCTTTCAGTGAACAGTTTTTAAAAGAACCATTTTTTCTTTTAATAATCTATAGAACCTTTTAGTAACAGTAGAAAGATTCCATGAATGGTAAAAGCTCTTCATGGAACCACAGTGGACAATAAATAACTGTTATTTTTAAGAAAAAAATGCCCCAAACTACAAATTTCAGATGGAACATATTATGCTATAATATTACTGTGATATTATTATAAATACAGTAAGCATGCAGTACCATGTTGTACATAAAAAGTACCATCTGACACCATCTCTGTACTACTGTTTTGTTTTGTAAGCGTATAACCAGTGACGGAAATTGAAAGGCGAAACCCTTTGAGATGTTGTACATGAATCCATATGCATGTTGTTCCATTTGTGTTCCAGTGTGTGTGTGTGTGTGTGTGTATATTTATGTTTGCATAATTGATGCTGATTCCAGTTAGCAGGCTTTGATAGGTCGGTATCAGATTCCCAGAGTGCTTGTTGCTCGTCCCTCTGAGAATGGCATGGTCGGGTCACGCTTTCTGATGGCTTTATATTGTTATTCTCCTAAATGGCTAACACCTCCACAACAACAGATAGCTGTTAGCGAGCCAAACGCCTTCTGAAAGACGTCTACATTTGATAATGACCTGGATGATACCAAATCTAGGTCAGAGCAACAATATCCGTCCTGCTTCATTGCGGAAGAAGAGGATATAATGGCAGCATAAATGCAAGAAGTGACAATGCATTAAAATGAATTGTGTGTAAAAACTACATAAAATAACTGCTGTAATTAACCAGTTAGATTTGAGCATTCAGTAAAGCTGTCATACAGTAGGATAACATGTTGAATGCATTTTTTTTTTTTAATTATTTATGTGTTTTTATTTATATATGTGCAGTACCTGCGGCCCCCTCTAAGCCAGAAGGTGAGCGGGTCGGTTCCACTGGGATCCTGCTGTCCTGGCGGATGCCCCTCGACCCCTCAATTCACTCATTTGTCATCAGATATAAGGAGATGTGTCCATATCCTGACCCTACCTTCACTGAGGTCACCAAGAGCCTAGACATCCCAGAAACCCTGCTGAACACACTCACCCCTGGAGCCACGTACAACATCAAGGTGCACGCTTGAGCCTTTCAGTTGTTTATTTGAAAGCAAAAATGAGGGAAAAGCACAAAAAATACATAATGGTCTTTGCCCACAGCATGGATTTTCAAATATTATTGGAACAGAATATCAGGCTTCCTAGAGTGTATGCATAACACATTTGACGACAGTATGTTTTTCGGAAACTGTGAAAAGGAACTGAAGTACAATAACTTCTGCAAAACGGTATCATATTATATAGCAGTATGCGGCAGCTGTGAGAAATATTATACACTATTATTCACTAACTTGTGAAATACTATTACGATTTAAAAGAACTGTTTTTCTATTTGAATATTTTTTAATATGTCATTTATTATTTTGATGGTAAAGCTAAATTTTCAGTCTTCGGTGTTACATGATCCTTCAGAAGTCCTTCTAATATGCTGATTTCTGTTCAAGAAACATTTCTTATTGTAATCAATGATTACCTAATATTTTTGAGAAAACTGATTTTTCAGCATTCTTTGATGAATAGGAAGTTCAAAAGAACAGTATTTTTGTAATATAAATTGTACAATAAAACATATTTATAATTGACATTTTACTAAATTTTGATGTAATCCTCAATAAAATATTGTCTGAGCTCATCACGATGCTTTCCCATGATTTTACCCAAAATTACATTACCCTTTAAAGGTTTGGGGTCAGTAAAAAACTTTTTTCAAGGATGCATTAAATTAACCAAAACTGACAGTAAATACATGTATGATTGTAGCAACTATTTTCAACTGTGAAAATAAGAAATGTTTCTTGAGCAGCAAATCATATTAGAATGATTACTGAAGCATCATGTGAAACTGAAGACGTAATGAAGCTAAAAGTTTAATTGCATTTTAAATATATTCAAATGAAAGACTGTAATAATATTTCAGAATGTTGGAAACCTAAACCAAAAGAACAGCATTTGTGTAACATTAATCTATTGTAACATTATAAAGGTCTTAACTGTCACTTTTGATCAATGTAATGCATCCTTGCTAAATTAAACTACACATTTTTTGCGTAAAAGAAAAAAAATGACCCCAAGTTTTTGAATGGTAGTGTATATATAAAATAACAGAATTGCAAATGCATTGATAGCAAAAGCTATAATGTAATAAAATAATAATAATGTCAGTGAGCATAGTTGTAATAGAAGGAAACATTTGCAATAAAGGTTAAAACAGACCCTAGTGAAATATTATTTAAAGATCATACAATCCTTATCAATAGTGACATTAAAACACATTTTAGGCTTAATAACAGTAAGTCTCGAGCGATATGTCAGCAAATATGTTAATAGACTTGAACTATACTTAGTATAAAATAAATGCATTTTAAATCTATTACTTTTTACTAGGGGAGGTTGAAGTACATGAAGAGACAAGACACTTTAGTGGATAGTTTATAAATGTCACAGAAATGCATCCTCAAAAACTACCTTTAATCATGGCAGGTACAGGAGCACCAATGACTATGACAAAAATAAAAATGTCTCACAGTCTGTGCCTTTTACCTTTTAAAGAAAAACAGATTGCAACTTCATTATGTATCATGATTCCACTGTAAAAAACAATTTGTTGAGTCAACTTAAAATAATTTGTAACCTGGCTGCCTTAAAATTTAAGTTCAGTCAACTCAAAAAAAGTTTATTTAACTTGAAATGCTAAATTATACTACATGACGACTTAGATATTTGAGTCGAATCAACTTTAAATTTTAAGGCAGCTGGGTTACTTACCCATCTGTTAAGTTTAGCAGACACAAATATCTAAGTTGTTACTTAGTACAACTTAACATTTCAAGTTGACTAAACTTATTTTAGTTGACTGAACTTAATTTTAAGGCAGCAGGGTAACAAATTATTTTAAGCTGACTCAACATATTGTGTTTATTTTTTACAGTGTACATAATGAATAATGGCCAAAGAATATGAGAGTGAACGTGTGTTTTCTCATAATATGCCTTATAATCCAAGGCTGAATTGTCCTAGTGCACACTACTAAACAAATTCGGATGTGACGTCATGAGAAAATTTGTTTCTAAAAGATTCCCGGTGAGAAATTCTAGAGATTTCTAAAGAACTCCAGGCTTCTTTTTGAGGAATGGCACAATATCACACAGTTCAATAGCTGAACAAAGAACCGATTGCTCTTCTAAAGGCAAAAGCATGACCTGGAAATCTATGCAATTTTAGATTTTGCTGATATTATATCCAGCCCATGTGTATCTGAGATGTTAGATCCTCCTTTGTGTGTTTTCCGTTTATTTAACGTCATTGTGGTGTATTGTGTCACCTCTAATGAAACAGCAGCCAGTAAAAAATTTCCTGAAAATGCTTTTCAACTCTATCGGGAAGGTCCAGCGTTCAGCAGACACTACTGGATTAACTGTCCATGGGAAAGTTGCCAGTGGCCTCTATTCCATTGATCCCACTCAATAATTTATCAGCCATGAATTATTCATCTCCTACAGAGAACTCTGGATCCACGAGGGATCTCTGTTTTCCCTCATTTGTCTCGTGAATTCATTGGCTGAGTACACCGTGAACTCTGAATTGACTCTCTGAGCTTTTGTGCGAGCGTGTGTTTGTACGTGTGACAGTATTTGATGTATCTCTTGTCTGGAGAAGATCATCTTGCATTGGAATCTTCATTCACAGTGTTTATATAACCACCTCTGCTAAGTCATGGTGATAAATCAAGCAGATGTTCTTATGCTGTGTGCATTGCTTTTAAAAGCTTTTCTTCTGTCTTTTCTCTACAGGTTGCAGCAATAAACAAAGCAGGAATTGGACCTTTTAGCCAGTCTCTGTACTACAAAACCGCAGAGGCCCGTAAGCAACATATATTTCACATAAGCTTTTTCAGTGCCCTAGTGAGCCTCTTCACTGTCTTCAAAGGCGGCATCTTAAGTAACTGATTCAAAATTCTCTTCATGGACAGCAGCTTTGTTATTGCTCACTCGTTTGTAAAACACTAATAGCACTCCTCCCGTGAAGTGCATTTTGATACTCTAGAAAGCACAAAAATACACAGAGCACACCAGTATTGGGTGAAATTCTACAATTTAATTTAATGGAACATTTAGATAAAGAATAGAATTTATTTAAAATGAACATTTCCCTCAATTTTGATGTAATACTAGTAATGTAACAGTATTATAGATATCGGGGTGCCGCGATAGCAAAATCTCAATATCACAGTGGTCACATGACGATATGAAAAGATAGGTTTAAAATTGTGTTTTGGGCCATTATGCTTTAACACAGTATCTGTCAAAAGCATTGAGCTAAAACCAAAAGCACAATATGGCTTAATCCCTTCATCATGTCTGTTTTCGCTGCACGTTTCAAAACGAAGTGCGCACATCGTTCAGGCAATCAGCTCGTGATCCGGTGTTTTCCGCACCTCAGAACGGCTCAGTTCTCAGTGAATGCAGTGAACTCGTTTATTGCATGCGCTGTGAGATTAGCGTGCATTTGGGAACACAACGGCCATCATTTTTGCCTTATTTTTCGTGGCAGAGAAGTGCAGTATTAATTGCTGACAGCTAGCGGTTTAAATAGATAAGGTTTAAATGCTCATTAAAATATTCTCTGAAGTCATAATAATGCATTCTGGTATTGCCAGACACATGATTAGATTTAAAATTGTGCCCAAATTTACATTAGTGTTTAAAGGGTTTGGGGTCAGTAGAATTTAGTTTTTAAATAAATTAATGCTTTTGTTTAGCAAGGATGCATTAGATACAAAGTGACACTAAATATATATAAAACTGTAGCAACTATTTTCAACAGTGAAAATAAGAAATGTTTCTTGAGCAGCAAATCATAAGATTACAATAATTTAAAAAAAATATGAGAATAGGAAAAAGTTCTTTTATATTGTAATAATATTTCACAATATTACTGCTTTTACTCTATTTTTGAACAAATAAGTACAGTCTTCGTAAGCATAAAAGACTAAAAAACAAAATATGGTAGTGTAAATGCTATCTTAAATCTTCTGCTTATAATATGATGCCTAAATGTGATGCTTGCTGTAAGTGTGGTTGTATTTTCATGCAGTATGCTTAAATGTATGTATGTGTTCTGATCCATGTGTTTATGTTCAATCTCACAGCTCCTGGTCTGGTGTCAAACCTCACAGCATTTGCTGAGGATCACACATCGGTGTTAGTGACATGGTTTCTCCCTGTACGCATTAATGGTCTCATCACTAAGTTTGCCGTAAAAGTCAAACATGCTCGAACAGGCCAGACCGTTCGCACACTGGAGCTCAACGCAGAAGACATCATGAACGGAGCCCTGCCACACTGCAACGTATGTTTGTACTTGCATTAATGAATATTTTAATGGTATATGCATTGGTCTACCAATCTTTACAGTTAGTTTCAAAATGTTTATGTGCATGTATGTGTCTTCTAGGATGCAGCAGACATCTTATCTCGTGGAACTCCAAGCCCGTCCGAGTCCTCTCAGTTGACCTCTGCTGTGTTGCCCACGGTTACGCTCTCAGCCGTACCTCCCGCCTCCATCTGGAGCGTTCCAATCAGCGTGAAGATTGATGAGCTCCGCCCCTACACTCCCTACGTGTTTGAAGTCTCCGCCTTCACCAGTGATGGGGAGGGACAGATCGCCAGCACTATGGTCCGCATGCCAGAGGCTGGTATGCTATCACACACACACACACTCAAATACTGTATATCTACAGTACTGTTCACAAGATTTTCAGTAAGATTTTATTCATAATGCATTATAAAGGTATTCATAGTAGGTATTCATTCAAATGTGACCACGGGTAAAAAAAAACACACAAAAAAAAAACGGGTATATTTGTGGCAATAGCCAAAAATACATTGTATGGGTCAAAATGATAGATTTTTCTTTTATGCTAAAAATCATTAGGATGTTCCATGAAGATATTTTGTAAATTTCCTACCGTAAATATATCAAAACTTTATTTTTGATTAGTAATATGCATTGCTAAGAACTTAATTTGCACAACTTTAAAGGTGATTTTCTCAATATTTAGATTTTTTTCCACCCTCAGGTTTTCAAATAAATATTGTCCTATCCTAACAAACCATACATCAGTGGAAAGCTTATTTATCAGCTTTCAGATGATGTGTAATTCTTAATTTAAGAAAAAAGTTGACCCCTACCTACTGGTTCGGTGGTCCAGGGTCACAAATAATTGTAACCAAAGTTAAATGCCTGATAATATTTTCAGATTCTGAAATTGGTGGTTTGTGATGTGTTTTAATGCATTATGGTTTCTAAAGGTGTAAAATATATAGATAAGTATTATAAATGTGGTTACTAATGTGGTTATTTATGAGATCATACAATGCATTACAATTTTTCACAATTGTTATTTATTTATTTATTTATTTTTTTTATGAAATGAATGCTTTTATTCAGCAAGGGTGCATTAAATGGATCAGAAGTTCTATAAAAAATATATTAGAATTTGCATATATTATCATATAAGAATGATTGCATATTAGAATTGTATTTTCTAAAGGGTCATGTGACACTGAAGATTAGAGTAATGGCTGCTGAAAATTCAGCTTTGCATCACAGGAATAAATTACATTTTAAAATTTATTTAAAAGACAAAACAGTTTTGTTTTAAATTGTTTAATTAAGTCACAATAATATAGTTTAACTTTATTTTAAAGCAAATGCTTGGTGAGCATAAGAATTTTTGAAATAGTAAGCAAAATTCTAATTCTATTCAAAAGTCTATTTATTTAAATAAATATCTCTGATGTGTTTGTGCATGATTCGTTAATACATGTTATACATAATTTCTATTTCAAATGACATTTTAATGTTGTTTTATCAAAATAATCACAATTTTTACAATAATACAAAATCTCAGTTTTCTGTAACAAATGTGACCCTGGTCTTAAGTAGCACAGGTATTTGTAGCAGTAGTCAAAAAATACATTGTATGGGTCAAATGATGCCACAAATCATTAGGATATTAAATAAAGATCATGTTCTATGAAGAAATGTTTTAAAATTCCTACCGTAAATATATCAAAATGTAATTTTTAACCATACATCAATGAAAAGCTTATTTATTCACCTTTCAGAGGATGTGTAAATATCAAACTATTGACCCTTATGACTGCTTTTGTGGTCCAGGTCACAAATCAAAAATGTTAAAAAAAAATAAAAAATAAGTGTGAATATGTGTTGCAGCCCCTGAAGACCCGCCTCAAAACGTAGTTTTCAGAAACATCACTTCTAAATCTCTATCTCTAACTTGGGACCCTCCGAAGATCACCACAGGACGGTTCAGTTACGTCATCCAGCTTCACAGCTCTGAAGGTAACATTTGTTAACACCTTTTGACTATCAAACCAATGCTTTCACCTTTCATATTATCAGACAGACACCACACTGTGACAGGAGCTTTATATAACAAAAACCAGTGAGTATATGAAGCTGTATGACCTTGCTTTTAGCACACATGCTCCTGACATGCTCCAGACTACTTAATGCAAAGCACATCCTTTCATTGTTTGTGTACTAATGTGGTGCATGTATGTGTGTATTTCAGGGTTAATTAGTGAGAACAGCACAATCGAACAGGCGTTTATGTACACTGGACTGACTCCTTACACACAATACTTCCTCCACGTGATGGCCAGATCAGCAGGGGCCATAGGACCGGCAGCAGTGATCAACATTACAACACTAGCAGAAGGTAAAAAATCATAACTTCTAAAAAAGAGCATTTCAGCGTTGCTAAGATATTTCATATAATTTTTTATTTTATTTTATTTTATTTTATTTTATTTTATTTTATTTTATTTTATTTTATTTTATTTTATTTTATTTTATTTTATTTTATTTTAT
>JAHKKF010534616.1:32381-70209 GCA_019740295.1 Labeo calbasu
TTTTTTACAGTGTGCAGCGGCTCAGTGCTGTAATCACGAGTTTTGTTGTAATAATGCAGGGAACCACTCGTCATGAATCTCATAACTCTGATATTTTAAGAAATATAAGTAGTGTTTTTTTTTCATCGGAAACATGCTGCTATTTGGGCTATAATCTAAAGAGACTCAAATGCAGAAACACTCATGAAGCAAGCAAAACATGCGCAACGCGCTCAAGAACAGTACAGCCTAGCGCATTTCACACAGACTTCTAGTTTCACTTTCGCCGTACAGTCGTGTATGCTTAAGGTTTAAAATAATCTTTTATAGTGAATAGCCCTATAAATGTTGTTTTATATTTACGAATTTGTTTTAATCCAAATGATGCGTGTGCTAAGTGAGCGAGCATCAATAAAGATAACGCAACAAAAGTGCGCTCTCTCCTTCTTTCTCTTTGGCGCTCTCTCCCTCTCTCTCTCTCTCTCTCTCTCTCTCTCTCTCTCTACCGTTAAATAACTTGCTGTACTTACTTGTTTTTGACACATCCGACCGAACTACAAATTTTCCAGTGATGCCAAGGCGGGATCTTATCTCTACAAGCCCGCACATCTTCGCCTCCACGCGCTCAATCCACTCTGCGCGCACCAGCTATACAGGCATTAATACTAAATTTTTAACATTATATTACTTGCATACATATACTTCATAGACATTCTTAATCTCTAATGACATTCTGCTGTCTGTTGTTCTGTTGTCGTGTTTCTTTGCCTGAATACGCACTTGTCACATGCTGTGTGGTATCGGCATTTGCTATCGAGGCATTTTAACGAGTACAAGTACAAATACAGGAGCTCAGTATCGGGTCCGATATCGGTATCGATGCATCCCTATAGAATGCTATTTAAGCATAAGAAACATTTATTTGCAGTATGTGTCAGATTTTGTTGATGATTTAGATTGTTTAACCAGGGTTCTCACAGATCCTTGAAAGTTTGTGAATCTGAAAAAAAAAAACAAATAAAAAAAAAAACAATTCAAGGCCATCAAATGTTTTTAAAAATAAACATGCATAGATACAGGTCCTTGAAAGTGCTTGAATTAATTTTGTGCAAGAAGTTTTCTGGAAAAAATTCCATATTAGTCCCTCCGGTCTGCTAATGTGTTATTTCACTGACACTTTGTGGCCTGTGCATACTAGCTTGCTTAATTTACGATAGTTACGCACATTTATGTGTTACGTTAAGTGTTTCCCACGTGATGTACTTTGTGTTCTTTGGTACTGCACACTTTCATGCTAAAACACTTGGCTGGGTTT
Organism: Labeo calbasu; assembly: GCA_019740295.1. Classification (NCBI taxonomy): domain Eukaryota; kingdom Metazoa; phylum Chordata; class Actinopteri; order Cypriniformes; family Cyprinidae; genus Labeo; species Labeo calbasu. Next base: position 33,676 of record JAHKKF010534616.1, read on the forward strand.
TGACACAAATTTCAAGATTTTATTTGATTCTGATTCACAAGCTTGCGATTTGATTCAATTTCTGATTCAATTCAGTATTGATTATTTCGGATTGAGGTTTTCTCAAATTTTCTCAAGTAAAACTAAATCTCTCAACTTATACTGTAAAATATTCATTGGAGTATTACTATAATATTGAAGGTTCAAATTAACTGATTTTTTTTTTATCTGCTGAGTTTTTATAATAATAAAATTACAGTTACTTAATTATGTTCATACTTCAATTCATTTTATGAAGTATACACATAAATGGTGGCTGTCACAAAAACATAACCTAAATTAAACACTGAATGACAGTAAAAATGATAATGACTCTCTTATATGGTGTTTATATTTAGCAAAATGCTCTTCCCTAGAGTTAATTTTTCTAGCTGACTAATGAGTTCCAGCATGCATTACTCCAGACTTCAGCACCACATGATCCTTCAGAAATCATTCTATTATATTAATTTGGTGATCAAGACATGTTCCTGATCTTGTCAGTGTTGAAAACAGTTGTGCCGCTTAATATTTTCTGGAAACTATAATACAGGATTCTATGATGAATATAAAGTTCAAAAGAACAGCATTTATTTAAAATAGAAATCTTTTGTAACATTATAAAGATCACTTATGAGTCATTTAATTCATTCTTGCTGAATAAAACTGTAATTTCCTTCAAGGGGAAAAAAAAAATTGAATAGTCAGTAGTGACTGTTTTTAGCTGGTGCCGGTCATTGGTGTTGGCTGATAGATAAAGAATTACGTTTGAGTGAGATTTTAGACAAAACCCTTACAGGAAAACCTTCTTTTAATTAGTAATGTAAAACAATGGCTCAAACTTTTGGCTAGTTCCTACGAAGTTCTAAAGGCTTTGTTTTGTTTCTGAATAGCGTAGCCTGCACCTGCACAGCTTGAGGCCAAAGTAATTGCTCTTGTTTTCCAGCGTAGCGGAGGAAAACGCCACATCCTGTGTTATTGTTCTTTAATGCTTGCTAAGGTGCCACTGATAATTTGTCATCAAGTCATGTGCCGTGCAAAATTTCTGAGTGAGGGTTACCTTTATCATTGCTGGGCTGACCTGGCCTTTCCATTTACATTATCCTGTTTGGCAGTTGTACTTGGATGAGGCTACATCCTGAAGGCACCGTGTCTGATCAGGTTTGTCAACAGAATTTGGAAATCTTAGGAAACGTGCTGTATGCTTTAGGTGACTTTGGGGATCCAGATTATTGTATTATCGAAGCTGGGCTAGATAAAGATAAATGGATATGTGAGCCTACGTTTTTAATTGCCGGATGAAACGGATTTGTTGAAGGAAAATCCTCTTCTATGGTGCAGTCGTTCTGCAGTCAAGTTCAGAGGAGGGACAGCATTTTACGTTGTGCATGCTGCACGGAACAATGAACATTGTTATCCGTGATGTCCGATTTGCGAATGAACGAGTCGGTTCTTAATGAATCAGTCTCAAACATGTCCCAAACTCACAAGTTGTTTGTATGAATTGGTCTAATAACTGACTCGCTCACTGAAGCATTAGTCATTTTCAAAATGAACTTCCGCAAGAATAACAGTGATGTTTATTTATTTATTTTCATTTTTTCACATTCAGTTTCTGAATGTTGCACTTTAAAAGCTAGTTGCTACCCACTCATTTTTATTTTAAGCTCTCTTAGAGAGAATTTTGTGGGGATTCTGTTTTAAAAGTCTTTTTGTAGAGTTTTCTATGCTGACTCTGTAATCACCAGAGAATGGAAATGCTCATTAACATACTTTTTACAGGCCTGACTCACGTAACTTTTAATTTAAACACAAAGACAGGCAGGAAAAGGGAAGCATTCCATTGTCAAAGTGAGAAATTGTGGTCTTGCTCACTGCTCTCAAGGGAAGCATGCCAGTTACTACTCTCTGTGTTCTTTAAACATTAACATTTGAGGAACTACAGTTGTTTCCCCTTTCTGTAATCTTTGGCCAACACGCTTGTAAATGGCATAAGTGTTGTTTGATAATTTGCCTCTTACAGCTTCATTTGCATCAAGATGGTTCTTGTTTGATACAGCCTAATTGTTTTTAGCTTGCAATCAACCTTCATGATGTAGAGCAGTAGGCTTTGGTCTTGCTGATGAATGAAACATTTGGCAGCAGCCAGTGCTGGTTAACTGAATGCACCTAAAGGGCTTGAGTTTCACTTATGAGAAAGCTGCCTTATTGAATCAGGCATTATTTTGCTCAATACGTTGTGGCCTAGACTTGAAATTTGATAATATTTGTTTAATTAAGGTTGTCTTTGCAACGTTATTGAGACTTGTTCAAAAGAGCTGTAACACTGATGCTGACACTTAATTATTTTGATTTATCTGTCAGCCCTAGAACACCAGTGTTCAGCACCAACTAAAAATAATCACTACTGACTTAGAGGGATAATTCAGGCAAAAATGAAAATTCGATCATTAATTACTCACCCTCATGACATTCCAAACCCGTAAGACCTTCGTTCATCTTCAGAACACAAATTAAAGGGGTCATCAGATACAAAGTTTACTTTTACATGTTGTTTGAACATTAATGTGTGTTGGCAGTGCATGTACACATCTACCCTATAATGATACAAATCCATGCAGTGGTTTTTAATTGATCTGTAAAAATAATATCCCCTTTCTCAAATCGAGCCATTCTCAGATGCCTGTCTTGTAGGCCACTCCCACGATAGTTGATTGACATGAGCGTCTTACCTCAGACCCACCCTAAATGAGTTGTAACAGTCCGACCTCCATTGTTTCGATGCCGGAGCAGGGATGTAAGTTAGACAAGAATATCTCCTATTGAGCGATTGAGGTGTTGTGTTGCTGGATGAACATAGTGGTCGTCATTTACTCCTGACATCTGAGCTGCTGAAGATGCAGTGAATATTATGTTTGTTTGTGGAGGGAATGCGCCTCCTGATCTACATAAACGCGTCTCTGCGCAAATCATTCGTGATCCAGTTTCTCCTACAGCAGGATTGTAAGGTTTTTTTTTTTTATGAATCTCTGCAATCACCTTTCCTAATAAGGTGCTAGTTAGCAAGTTTAGCAGCTAAATGCGGATAAAGTAAACAGGCTCGTCACTCCACAGAGAGAAGAGAGGGGCGGGGTGAGCAGAGCTCATTTGCATTTAAAGGAGCAATCCATCAGAATGGGTTGATTTTTGCAGAGCTTATTTTGACAAGGTAAAAAGGGTGTTGTTTTACACAACCATTGAGAATTTTTAACCAAAGTATATTAGAGACTGTTCATTAAGACCATAAAGAATCACATCAACTTGTGGAAAATGGGCATCCGATGACCCCTTTAAGAGATTTTGGATAAAAACTTGAGAGCTTTCTGACTCTGCATGTACAGCAACACAGCATTCAAGGCACATAAGGGTAGTAAGAACATCATTAAAATAGTTGGGGATGCACAATACTGGATTTTTGCCAATATTTTTCAACTCCTTTTGGCTGCTAGCAATGTATTTCCTTTTGTTTGGAAACCACACCAAGTCTCTCTTGTGCAGAAATTATAAGCAAATTATTTTTCATTTGGGGTAAAAATAACTTTTTTTTAGAACTAAATAAACAATAATGAAGTTCTTTTATAATAACAGTACATTAAAGCTTTGAAAATAGCTATGAACTATGTCAGGGTTTTATGCTTTTGTTTTACTTAAGAGCGCAGTCAAAATTTTAGGAGCACCTTCTAATCAATAATCTGCCTTCCCATCCGTGGTGATATTTGACTCCTTAAAGGTTACTGAGATTTTAGCAGAGGTGTTTGTGTTGCACATCATAGATGACAATGTTAACATCTGTTAGTTTTAATTGTTAGAGAAAACTGGTTAATTTTGAGCTTTTTGTGCTATTTTCATCTTCCGGGTTTAAAATCTACATTGTGCTGACGTCACAGTTTGTGACGTGGCAGCGAACTATAGTACAACGATGACGCGCTGGTGTCTCATAGTTATTCATGAGGCGGCGTTTTCTTATCCTATGAGAAGACGCTTCGCCTAATTATTCACGACAGCCTGTGTTGATTTGCTATGACAGACGCTTCAGGCTGTGAAATTGTGTATATTAACTGAGAGAAACGTTCATGGATCGAGAGAGATTGCTTTGTAAGAGTTTGGCACAAACGCAATAAGGTCATATAAGGTTAGTGAGTGTAATAGCGGTTTTTACAGCTCCTTGACGTAACTCATCAAAAGGATTATAAATGCCGCAAAAGAAGCCTTAAAAGTTAATAAAGGTGCAACAGCGCGTTCATGTATATATGTTTTTGATGCAGAGTGCAAATGCCTGTGCATTTAGTTGTGTTGTTAACTCAATGGGAGCGAAATGAAACTGTCTAAATGGTCTGAACCTGAAGTTCACTCTCTCTCCTCTTCCCCCTCTGCTCCACAGCGCACCACGCCCACTTTTGCAGAGTTTTTCAAAACTGGTGAGAACTAACCAGTGCTGAAACAGGGGGTTTCATGACCATTTAAGTGAACTTTATCAAAAGAATGTCATGTTTTAAAAATTATATTTTATAAACTTAAAAATAAAATTTCTAATTAAAACAACAGAATAAGAACAAGTAGGATAATAATAAGTGGCTTGTAGGTGTGTTTTCATATGTTTAATGAGGCTCAGAGGTGGTATGACTGCAATCAAATTCATAAATTCATGTTGAGATTAATGTTTTTTTATTTTTTTTTATTTGAATATAGAAATATTAAATTATTGAAATAACGGAAGAGGTACTTTAAAAATAAAACTAAAACTGCCAGTAGCTGGCGGCAAGTCACTGATTTATTTACTGAATCATTCATTCATTTGATTCGTTTGAACGGCTGATTCATCAGGGAATAAAATCGTCACTTTCTTTATGAATGGAAAATTGAATCACTGACTCACTAGATTAGTTTAAAAACACGTTCAGTCATAAACAAATCACCACTGTGTTTGAATGGAGAAGCGAAGCAGCTCAGTTGTGACTTGTTCCAAACTATTTTTGATGATGAAATGGAGCAGGCAATTGTGCTATAGTCAAACAATCTCACTTAATAAAGTCATTTAATATTAACTTGTTTATTTAACCGTTGTATTAAATCAACATCTCATTTAGAAACTCTGTTTTCTGAGTTGTAAAAAAATTCTTAAAATCAGAGCTCATAAATGAGTTCATAATTTGTTTAAATGTAGCATATTACACATTAATTAATACATTTGTGTATATAAAATTATTACATTTGTAAGTGTCATGTTTGTTTGTTTTTTTAAAGTCATGTAAATTACAGCTTCTAACCTTTAAATCGAAACATACTCATGATTTTATGACATCAATTACAGCTTTATTTAATCAGAAATACAGTTTAAATTTTACTTTCATTTTATTAGAAGTAGGCAAACACCGCCCCCCTACGGAATTAAAACTCCTTACCGAACGGGCATTAGTACCCGCGGCAGGCTGCCACTGCTGCCACTGTACACGTTATTACGGTTTACTCTGTCACACACCGAACATGTCATTCTGCATATGCATTCTCAGATTAAATGCAGAAATTCAAAATTGTGAATCTAATCATCATTCTATATCAACAAATCTAAATGAATCTAATCATCAAAATTCTATATTTTATCTAAAAAAAAACCCTTGTGTTAGTGCTGTGACCTAACACGTAGTGCGTTGGTGCTCATGTGGGAAAAATGGGTTTGAATCGTTCCCATGCCATGTCTCAGTATTTTTCCCTTACAGTAACTTCAATATCTCATTCCTGTACGAAGAGGCACATAACGTGCCTTGCATTGGACCTTAAGTGCGGGCACCTCGAGTTCAGCTCGGGTCATATCCGAGCTCTTAGGATACATTTGTGCAAATGTTTTCTGACTCTCGTAAGAATTTCTGGTAGCAGCACAGATTTGTTCTGAATATGTCTTAGAGTGTATACTTGCATAACCTGCTAATGTGAAACCTGTTACATTGCCTCTTGAAAATAGTGTTTCTGTGTTTATTTTCTCACAGGGATATATTTTTTTTGAAGTGATTTTCTGAAATATAAAGGGAGGAAAAGTTGTTTATGATGCCATTGAACTGATTTGGCCTTTTTGTCAAGGGCCACAGGATATTTCGTTAATAAGTAAAGCATGTTTTCTCCTAACACTGACATGAAAAGATCAAAAAAATCAATCTGAACATCGGGAGATGGAGAGTGAGTCACACCAAATGTCAGCTCTCTGTCACCTTCTCAATCCCTCAGAAATAAACGCTCGAGGAAAAAAAAAAGACTATCATCTCATATCATCACCTTTTTTTTTTTTTTCACGCAGACATTTTTATCGAGCGCTGGCAGTTTTTGTCCTTTGTGCTGCTGTTGCTAATCTGTGATTAGTGACCTTGTTGATTGAGACAGTTTGCATACTTATGCACAAAACCAACCTGTGTTCGGCTGTTTGTTCACAAGGACATTTTTGAACCATGACACTGTTACTTACCTTAATATATCTAAATAAGCTCTCTGGACAGGTCACCGAATAGGGCCATTCAGTTCATCAATATTACGTTCTTACCGAGATTGTAACAGTAGTGATGCATTATGTTCATTTCGTCATTTGGCATCGTAATATTTCACAGAGTTAAAGGCCAGGCCGTTTCATATCCTGAGAGTCTTAATTAGGTGCCCAGCGACCCTTTAATTTCTAGCAAAGTCAAAGTTAAGGCACTTTTCTGTCCTGATGCTCTATCCAGTACTTTGCTCTGTCCTGCTTAATTAGCCACAGAACCTCGCTTCTCCACTTTAATAGGACATAATAGCTGCTCTTTTGCCTTTTTGTCTTTTACATGCACTTTTAAATAAGATTAGGTTGAAATACTCCACATTAGAGCTTTGCTGAGTCTGAATTGTGAGTTAGAATAAACGACCCTGTTTTAATATTGTTTTTTTCACTTTTTGCTTTTAATCTGAAGGTGTCTTTTTCATGCTGGGCACAAGATGGCAGTGTGACACTTTGAAAAACATCACCCCAGAAGCCCACTTTGGTTTGAGCGATATATAGGTTTTCTGCTTCTTGAGTGCACAGTGGATTTTTTTATTTATTTTTTTTTTTTTGGCACGGTTTAGTCAGATGTGTGGAAAGGTTGTTGTGGAGGCGTCTTGGAATTAAATTAAATCCTCTTTTGTCATCTTGCGTTAACAAAGAGACCGTGACACGCAGCTGGAGGTTTGGGCTAAATTTAAGTTTAAGTTGTTAGTCACCTTTAACTGCAATGTAGATGCATTAAAATGGAGTCTAAATATGTCATAAATAATGAAATAGGAATCTTGTATGGATACCAGGTCTTAACAGGAAGGGAGTTTTTTTTTGTTTGTTTTTTTTCCCCCATTGACCTGGTCATAATTTTTACTTTTTCTAATTTTTACCATCTTTACTGGCTTAACCACAAACAGTGATATGGTCAACGATACAGTATGTATTAATTAAACCAACATACAAACAAAAAATTATATGTGCCATTAAATATATTTATATTTTTTCACTAAATTATGTACTTTAAAGATAAATAAATAATTAATAATACATTAATAATGCATTGTTGTTGTTGTTGTTATTGTTGTTATTATTATTATTATTATTATCATTATTGTTGTTGTTTTAATATCTAAATTTATTTTTAAAAGTTAGTTATTTGCAGTAAGAACTGGAAATATTACATGCTATAAATGTATATTTTTTGTATTCCCTAATTATAAATTCATTATTTACACTGCTGTTCAAAAGTTTGGGGTCAGTAAGATTTTTAATGCATTTTTTATTTTTTTTAAAGAAGACTTTTCTGTTCATCAAGGCTGTGTTTATTTGATTAAAAATAGAAAAATAGTAATATTGTGAAATAATATTTCAATTTAAAATAGTGGTTTTCTAATTTAATGTACTCTGAAATAGAATGTATTTCTGTGATGCAAAGCTAAATTTTCAGCATCATTACTCCAGTCTTCAGTGTTCACATGGTCCTTCAAAAATTATGGAAACAGTTGTGCTGCTTATTATTATTATTATTATTATTATTATTATTACTATTATATATTTTTGGAACCTGTGATACTTTTTTTTTTTTTTTTTTTTTTAGGATTCTTTGAATAAAACGTTAAAAAGAAAGGATATATATTTAAAATACAAATGTTTTGAAACAGTATACACTACCACTCAAAGTTTGGGGTTAGTAATTTCTTTCTTTCTTTTCTTTCTTTTACTTTCTTTGAAAGAAATTATTCATTTTACTCGACAAGAATGTGTTAAACTGATAAAAAGTGGTAGTAAAGACTTATATTGCTAGAAGAGATTTCTATTTTGAATAAATGCTGTTCTTTTAGACTTTTTATTCATCAAAGAACACTGAAAAAAGAATCACAGGTTCCAAAACATATTAAGCAGCACAACTGTTTCTGACATTGATAAGCAGCGTATTAGAATGATTTCTGAAGGATTGTGTGACAGTGAAGAATGGAGTAATGGCTGATGAAAATTCAGCTTTGCATTACAGAAATAAATTAAATTTTAAAGTATATTAAAATAGGAAAGTGTAATTTTAAATTGCAGTAATATTTCATAACATTACCTTTTTCTGTATTGTTGATCAAATCAGTGGAACTTTGATACGCTTAAGAGACTTAGAAAACATTACAAATCTTACTGATCCCAAACTTTTAAATTTTGTATGTGTGTATTTGTTGGTGATTTATTATGGCATGCAATGTAAAATGGACCCAGAACCATGCTCGCAGAGTTCTTCTTTGCAAAAATGTTTTATTTTGATCTTGCCTGACAGTTTTCCCCATTTTCCAGGATGTTTTGAATAACCTTGGCTCATCCGAGTTGGATGAGGATGACCTGATGCTGGATCTTGACCTCTCGGATGACCAGCGACCTCACCATGGTATGTTTTCACTCCAGTTGACTCTAGTTGCTCTCTTCTTTTTGCTTCAGACTCTCAAACATGTACTATGGCGTTTCTCTCATTCATATTCATGCAGTTAAATCTCTGAATATCTTGTTATAGTAATTACACATTCTTATAATAGCTGCATCGCTTGAAGAAATGATTTTTGCCTTGATAAAAAAAGATGAGACCTTATCCTCCCCACAACTTCAGCTGAAGAGACTAGAGGAAATGTTCAGATTTTAATACCTTGTAAAATATTACACCGTGAAGTTATGCACGCATACACTTATGAATTAGTCATGTCGTCATCTTAATTTTCCAAATGTTCAGATATTTCGGGAGGAGTTACATCAGCATGTATGACGCTACACGTTAACATGCACCACAGGCGAAGCCTGTAGACAGATAAACACTGCGAATGTCATTGCTGATATTTACTAAAGCAGTTTTTTTTGCAAGAGGAGTAAATATCGCAGTGCCTGTGCTTGAAGTCATTTTAGCATGAACTTCCTCTAGATCAGTGGTTCTCAGCTGGTTTTGCTTTAGGACCCAGATTATGGAAAATTGGTGACCCAACAAAGTACAAAATTTTGTTTGTTGTACAAAAATGACTTAAAAATATAAATAAATCCTGGAAACGCTTTACAATAAGGTTCCATTAGTTAATAGTAGTTAATGTATTAACTAACATAAATGAAAAATGAACAATACATTTATGACACCATTTGTTCATCTTTGTTAATGTTAGTTAATAAAAAAAACAGACATTCATTGTTAGCTCATGTTAATTCACAGTGCATTAACTAATGTTAACAAGCACAACTTTTGATTTTAATGAATTATTAAGTACTGAAATTAACATTAAGATTAATAAATTCTGTAGAAGTATTGTTCATTCTTAGTTTGTTAACTACAGTAGTTAACTAATGAACCTTATTGTAAAGTGCTACCAAATCTCGTATTTGATGGAAATAAAGTAAGTTGAAGCTTGTTTTCACCCACAAGCTTTTTTTTTGTCTTAATTTGCTATTACAGCCTCACGGGAGGACTCCAGTCAGTCCCTTGCATCATTCCTCAACCTGCTGCCCTCACCCATGGAGGCCTCCACCGACCGGACCCCTGGAAGAGAGCCCAAGGAGCCCACCCTCAGGTATCTTTTCCTCACTGCAGCTTCTCTGCATACTCTTTATTTCACAGCCGTACTGTGAACATGAATGTTTCGACAGGGGGGATGTTACATGCCCACTTTAATGAGTCAGTGATGGTGTTTACCTTGTAACAAACCACGCAATGATCATCCAGTTGTTTCAGGAACTGAATAGATTTGCAGAGCTCACCTATAAGGATTTTTTTTTTTTGGTTTTGAAGTCAGACTTGTAGTTCACATTGTTGCTTGCAGTCATTATAAGAAAATGGATATTAGAAATAGATTTTTTTTCAGTAACGCTTTACAATAAGGTTCATTAGTAAACAATTGTTAGATACATAGTTAACATGAACTAAGAACGGTTACCACACCACGTGACATCGATCAGATGATATATTTCAGTGTATTCGGCTCGTTTTTGTCCTTAAAACGCTTTTGTGAGTAGGAATAATTTCTTGCGCATCTCATCCAGTGCCTCCTTTGCTAATTCCAAAATGACCTAGAACCAGTGTTGGGGGTAACGCATTACAAGTAACGCAAGTTACGTAATATTATTACTTTTTACAAGTAACTAGTAAAGTAACGCATTACTTTTTAACTGACAAAAAAATATCAGAGTTACTTTTTTTCAAAAAAGTAACGCCAGTTACTTTCCCCCCATTTATTAATTAAAAGCTCTTCTGTCCCCATGTTGAGAGAAATCGAGAGAAAGATGTTAGTTCTAGAATAAATGTGAACGTGCATTAATTCATCTCACTTACAAAAAACAGATTCAGTATTCCTCAAAATGAATAAAAACAGTGAAATGCAACTCAGAATATGATGCAATCCTGCAATAGTTAAATATGTTAAATAATACAAATATTCTTTATGCATTAATCTTATTTTATTAACCGATGTCTTTGCTGCCTTTGATCCAATTCAACCACACTAATAAGCAAAAATGACTCAATATAATCTGACATTGTGTTGACATTTTTTCTTCTTCATTCTACTGTATAGACGTGAATTTACTTTTCTCAAAGCCTGAGGTTTTTGGTGTGAAAAGGCTTTTACATTTGCTAAAAATAGAACTTTTTATATTAAAAACAAACAAGCAAGCCCTGGCCAGATTTAAAAAGTAACGCAAAAGTAAAGTAACGCATTACTTTCCATAAAAAGTAACTAAGTAACGTAATTAGTTACCTTTTTAGGGAGTAACTCAATATTGTAACTCACTACTTTTAAAAGTAACTTTCCCCAACACTGCTTGGAAACCTACGTTCGCCGTGTGTTTCCCTGAAAATAATGCACACCTAAGAACGTTCGTCAGCCAATCACATTCAAGCATTCAGTGGCCTCGTAGTGTAATCTTAGTTAATGTTAATTTCAGCATTTAATAATGCATTATTAAAATCATAAGTTGTTTGTTAACATCCGTTAATGCACTGTGAACTAACATGAACAAACAATGAACAACTGTATTTTTTTTTATTAGCTCACATTAACAAAGATTAATAAACAGTGTAATGAACGTATTGTTCATTGTATGTTCATGTTAGTTAATACATTATAATGAGGTGTCATTTGTTATCATTTTTTTCAAAACATTTAAACCTTAAAAATATGTGCAGAGACATTATTAAATTCATATTTGTTCTAAGTCTGCTTTTTTAAATTAAAAAAAATTCAATGCTTATTGTTTTTACTTCCTTGGAGGAATAGTTCAACCACAAATGAACGTTCTGTCATCTTTTACTCGCTCTTATGTTGTTTCAAACATCAGTGACATTTTCTTTTGTGAACCAAAAAAGATTATTTCTAATTCGTCTTTTTTGTTTTTTTGGTCCATATACCAAATATCTTTTTTTTTTTTTTTTTGTTTCACAGAAGAAAGAGTGTCATTCAAGTCATCTCTGCTTCAGTTTATGACACATTTTACTACTGATCTATGCAAGGAAAGCTATTAAATGTTTATTAATAAACATTTAGTGACATTTACAATAACGCTTAATGTATAAAACTGGACATTTTGACTGAAAGGTTAAAAAGAGACTGACATTTAATAACAGAATCTTTGACATGTATAAAAAAGCAGCAAGCATGTCAAATGATCTGTCATATTGATGGAAAGACATTTTTGTTTACAGAGATCTGCACTCTCTCTGTATGTGTTGCATAAGTGTATTGTGCTATTCTGAGAATTTTCATTTTGGAGCATCAGTACTCAACTGAGGGATATTCCTACTGTTAAAGGGATAGTTCACCCAAAAATGAAAATTGTGTCAATACTCACTCACCCTCATGTTGTTCCAAACCTGTAAGACCTTCGTTCATCTTCAGAACACAAATTAAGATATTTTTGATCTTGTGTCAGTTGTGTTGCTGTCTATGCAGGTCAGAAAACTCTCGGATTTTATCAAAAATATCTTAATTTGCGTTATGTCTTATGGGTTTGAAATGACTTGTGGGTGAATAATTAATGACAGAATTTTCGTTTTTTGGGTGAGCTATCTCTTTAAAGAGAATCACAGCTTCAGCCAGATTTGAAGCATTTTGATGAAATGCATTCACAGAGTACCAAGTAATCTACAGCGATCGCTAACTAGCATGCCAAGAAATACAGTCATGACAGTGTTGATAGGAGATTAAACTAATTTATACGGTTGTTCTCGGTGGATGCGAGGCCTACTTCATCCACTGCTTTGCATCTTGTTCCCTAAACTATCAAACTTCCTGTGATGTATTGACATGGGCATTGAGTGCGCCGACAGTTTGTATGATTTGATAACGTTCTCTCAAACTCTGTCTTCTCTGACTGGCAGTTTCATCCTGCGTAATGACAGCGGAGTCATTTCAAAACCAGATGAATCCCATGTGGACACAGAGCAAATTATATTAGCATGGAAATTAGCCTAGAAAATTGAATACATTTCCTGACCTTATAATTATTTGTACAGATTTTTTAGAGCATGCCCCAAAATAGAGCGGGTTTAGTTTGAAATTATTACAGAATGTACTTCAACTACTACACATCAACTACTTGTAATAAGCTCTGTATTTGTGTTCTGCATAGGTTTAATGTTTAAATGCAACACCGCAGTGCCAGATATTACCTTATATTGCTGAAAGGTTATGAGAAGTACTTTTCCAAACATACACTGTTATATGACATTTTATAGTATATTTGAGCTAGCGAATGCCTCATAAAAGCCGTGCTGCTTCTAGAAAGCATATTTTCGCCTTGTCAGCAGGTGGTGATTGAATGACCTTGTCTTGATATCTTTGACACAGTTTTGAATGAGATTTCTTACTGAGTAGCCCTGCAAGCCAGTTTTTTTTTATTGCTGCATCTGAGGAAGTTCTGTATTTATTTTCTAAATGTATAGCACCCCAGGATTGTTCTGTTCTCATTATGTTAAAGATCTCACAATTTGTGCTACGATTGTCTGACCCTGTTATTGACAAAGGGCTTATGCTTTTTTTTTTAAATTGTCAGTCAGTCTATTGCTATTCATGTTGCGTTAGCTAATTTCATTAGCAGTTATTAGTGGCGTGGTGTGTTAACAGTGTTTAAAAAGCATTTTTTTTTAAAGGGATGGTTCACCAACAAATGAAAATTCTGTATATTTACTTATTCATATCACATTATCCAGATATTTTTTGTTTTAAATAAACAACTGTTCATAATATTCATAAACCATGACACAATGACGGAAGTAGGCTATTTGACTTGTACACGTTACTGTGAGTCTTCTGAAGCTGTATGATAGCTTTTTTTTTAAGAAATAAACTGAAATTTAGTTTACTATTTACCATTGATGGGAATAACAGCGTTATAAATAAACTGCGTTTTTTTTCCCAGTAATGAGTAATCAAACGAATTACTGTTTCCCCCGTTACAATGCTGTTACCGTTACTGACAATACAAATGTGGCATTATTATAATGTATTTAAATATTATTAGAATTTTATTTTTCATTTCATCTGAATGGATGCGCAGCATACCTGTGTTTGATGAACTGAAACTCTAGTGTGAAGGAACACAACTAGCCATCGCTTTGTCTCACACACACGCAAAGAAAAATACTGAGCGAGAGAGTCTTGTATACCATGTAGAATTGACACGCTACATGTAAACGATATTCGAAAATGACAGAGTTCCTTTGGAATTCTTCAGCTTTTAAGAACTGCCGATTTCTCTGGTAGTAGGCGGAACTAATGCGCAAACGGCAATCTCATTGGCTGGCACTCACCTATTATCGTCCCTGTTTATATTTCAGCAAATCAGTTAGAGCGAACATAGACAACGTGATTAATATTCATGATCCCAGCAACTCATTATTCCTTGGTGAATTTTATATTGTTATTAGTAGCAGTAGAATTCATAGTCGTTTTGTTAGCTTATTCTAAATTATCATAATGTCAGATTATAAAATTATTATATATATCTCAGATATTTGATATTAGTCTGGTGAGTAAACAAAAAAAATTCATTTATTTCATTTAAATTTCATTAATTTAACATATTTAATATTGGGGGGCATCCAAGTTATTTGACAATTGAACATTTTTAAAAAAAATAAAACAGTAGTTACTTTCTCTGGTAATTAGTTACTTTTATAATGATGTAACTTAGTTACTTTATGTAAGAAGTAATTAGTATTTACTGGAATATGTTCCCTCCACTATGCCTTTTGAATCTCATTCCACATGCAGTAAAGTTAAAAAATTGACCAAAAGTGACATTTTGTAAATTATATAAATTGTCTGTACTGTTTTAAAATAATGCCTTTCTTGTAAACTTTCTATTTATCAAATATCGCAGTTTGTGTCATGGTTTTCACAAACATATTAAGCAACAAAACTGTTTTCAAAATTGATGATAATCTCAGAATATTATAATAATTTCTGAAGGATCATGTGACACTAAAGACTGATGTAAATGTAATGGTAAATGGCATTTTAAATGTGACCAGTTATTTTAAATTGTACTAAATTGGCCTGTATTATTAGATATTTTTTATTAAATAAATGCAGGGAGCATAGCAGATTTAGATAACGCTGCTTAAAGCCTTAATGTATAATGCATTTTAAAGGGATATTAAAGGGAATAATGCATTATAATTATTCACAGTGTGCATTGTAATACATTATATCTTGTCGTAAATAATTAGAATCGAATTTAAAATAAATAGTGTAACAATGAATGTGATGTTATGATGTATTAACTAAGGTTAGAATTATTAATGAGATTGTATAATGCATTATAAGGGGCATTGCAAGGCATAATTAATGCATTAAAACTACTTTTATGATGCATTAAACATAAGAGCTTTAAGTAAAGTGTTGTTTTGTTTAAAAACATAATATCTTACAACATCCAAACTTTTTTTGAACAGTAGTATATATAGTAGTTATGACGTGCATCTGAATGTGTGAATAATGACTTAAATTTCGATCTGTTTTTATCTGTTATTATAATATGGATTCTGTTTCTTTTACTTACTGGAGCTCTGCCTGCCATAATCACTGTAAACTATTGTTGTATGGGAAAAAAAAAAAGAAGTTTTCCATGAAGGCAGCATATGGAACAACATGAGGATGAGTAAATAATCACAAACTTTCATTTTTGGGTGAACTATCCTTTTTTTGGCTCTTAGTGTCAAATAATTCATCCAACATTGAAAATAATGAAACTCAGAAGAAGTAAAGTAGTTGGCTTTTTCTCATGTTTGTCAAATTCATCATTCGTAAGACCGGAGAGAAACGGTTTCAAAGATGCATGGGATTGCGGTACAGTGTCATTATGGTGGGGAGGTGTCAGCTAGTATAGATGTCTTTAATGGACAGTGGCTGGGAGGCCTGTTTTTTGCTGTGAGTCAGCTCAGCTAGAGTTGAGGATGCACTGTTTGATGGGCTATAATCCTACACCCTGACTAAGTGACAAGATATATTATCCCAAGGCGAAATCTGGGCTGTTGGTGTGGAAAATGCATCAGCCGTCAGCGAGACTGATGCACGGCAGCCCGTGTTATGTTTTTCTCGCTCAGCGACGCAGCGCTAGCCCATTTTACAGCTCTGAAGAGAGGCAGAAGGAAGTGTTTTGCTCTGTGAAGGGAGGCAGAAAGATGAAGCTATAGGAAGAGCCGAAAAAAGAGCTCAGTCTGTCTTAGCGGTGCTGCAAAAGACAGTGTAAAGGTTTATGATTGGTTTTCTCTTATACAGCTTTCACACAGAGAGAGTCACAGTTTAAATTAAAGGAAACTGAAATCCTCAACCATATCATTTTTTTTTCCATTTTGTGAGGAACAAAATGATCAACTCTCTATTGCAGTTTGATCTGATTGAGTTATACGATCAGCAAGGTCATCTAGGAGGAAAAAAAATCTAATTGTTCATATAAGACCAATTCAGTTTCCTTGTACGCTTTGTCTAAATCATATTTTGTTCGTCTTTTCTTTAGAGGTCAATCATTAAAAGTTTCATACAAAGAATATGAATAATACTTTTATTTTTTAAACGTATCACTTAAAGACCTATAAGGAGACCCTTCTTGGTGACTTCTGTGAGTAGACATGTTTGCTATAGAGCTGCACTGCCATGTTGATCTGTAGCTCAAACCAGAAAGTGAATTTGCCCAAACTTCTGAACATAATTTATAATAGGTTAGAATAGCTATTTATGATTAATAAATAAAATAATGATTACTTGCTATCATAAGGATGCAAGTTTGATTGATTGAACATATAAACAACCATTTGTAATGTGAAATTCATGTTGTAGAACTACGGCTGGGTGATTTTTCAGATTTTATGGATTAATTTGAAATTATTGTTTTGCCACAATTTTATTTTTTAGAAATCGATTAATTTTAGAAATTGCAGTGAAATATGAAAAACATTCAAGATGGGACTCTTATCTTGAGCGCCACATTTTTAGAATGCCGTTTCATGCAAGAGACGTGAGTGCAACAAACACATCCACGTTTACATAGAAAAGCAGCACAATTGAATAAAAAAGACCTGTGAAGAACTACTACTGTATGTCTGATATTTTATGTTTGCGTCATGGTGACAGGCTGAAAGCTGCTATTCGTTGTTTTTACAGAACATTTATAGTTTATAATAGTCTACTGGTGTTATACCTTCAGTCTTTTTGAATTACCTTGACTTTTGAGTTTTTTGTTTTTTGTTTTTTTCTTAACACACAATATGCATAAGACAAGTTTGTACAAGATGTAGTTGTAGTTCATGCATCTTTAAAAAAAAAAAAATCATATTGTTTTACAATCATATTGTAGTTACATTTTTCAAGCCAAGTAGTTCAAAATCTTAAAATTGAGAATCGGTCAAATGTTCTGAAAAAAATCGAGATTTGAATTTATTGCTATATCACCAAGACTAAATGTGAACATCTCATCAAGTCATGTAAATGACAGGTAATTACTCATAAGTTAAAATCGCATTTCTTAAAATGTATTAGCAATCCCTGAGGGAACTTTCGACCATGTTTAGGACTAAACTGAACAGCTCTATATTAACATATTTTTACTGCTACTAATGCAATTAATATTATTATTTGTTATTAGAAAATAGGTGTGGGAGACCAAAACCTTACGTCACGATATGAGTAATTTATTTCATGGAAACAATATGTAATCGTTATTTTTGGTCTTCATGATATCAAATTTGATTCCATAGAAATCTCATCATTCTTGTCAGCAATTAAATAAGAATAAGAAACTAATTACAAGCAATAGGACAAAAAACCTGCAGTAGAACAAATAAATAAGAAATGCTACATAACTGTATAAAGTAATTAAATGTATAAAAACACTGCATATTCTTTACTGTGTAAATAAATGTTTCTTCTTCTTAAAATCACCGAAAGCGATTTAGTCGAGAGATTTTTCTCTTTTGTTATTTGATTGACATGGTTTGCAGACAGCAGGAATATTGGACTGCTGTCACTTTAAGAGCTGCCCAGATCCAATACACTCATACTCATGTGTTTTCTTTCTCAGCTTTTTGCTTTCACTTAAGACCTAAATTACTGTGTTTACGAGGATACTTGCAACGATAGGTATTTTGACACAAGTGTGTGTATTTAACCGTTCAAGGCCTGTAAAGTGGCAAAAATAGCTCCGTTCAATACTCCTGCATTCTATGCACACCATCTTCTTGTGCGAGTGTCTCTCTGACAGCGCTCAGAAATGGTCTCTCAGAAAGGACGTGCATATAGTGATATATATGGTTAAATATAATTTGAATTAAATTAGAATATAAAATAATTGGTAAAGGATACATTGTAATTAATAACAATTATTACATATTTTTTATGATTATTATTGCTGCTATTATTGCAGTAATTATTATTGCATGTCAATAATTACAACACTAAATAATAATAATAATAATAATAATAATAATAATGTTTCATATTTGTATTATTATATGCGAGTAGTAGTGCTGGTGTTAATATAAATATTATTAAACATAGCATTCTATAGAGGTCTTCCAGAGCTCAAGGTGTTTCAAAAAGTGCAAGCATAAAAGTACACTGAGATGAAGAGCCTGCAAAATGTAAACAACAACTTCCTGAGTGCACCTTTAGCCCAGAGACAGAGAAAGCACTGAAATGCTGAGAAGCACAGCTCACGACCAGCTGGGTTCTCGCTCTCTCTCTCTCTTCCTTATGTCCTTCAGGAGCAGGTTCGCTTCAGCAGGGGGCAGACTCCTCAGCTCTCCGCAAGCTGTGGTCCTCCACAACAGAAGGCAGCATGTCTGGCCTTGTGCTACTTTCCCCAGTCTCCTTACCTAAGTCTGTCAAGGTGATTCAAAGAAAGAGAGCGAGAGGGGACTTTCAAGGAAACTCAAATGTGACAAAAGGAGCACCAGACTTTTCGTTTGAGCATAACTAATTGCTGAAATCCAGTTAAATGTGAGGAATTTTTTTTTTTTTTTTTTCCTGAAGTGTCCAGTTGGGGGTGTGATTATTCCTAACCTTTGATCACACTCGCAGTTGTGGCATCTTGTTGATTTCTCCACAGTCTGTGTGTGTGTGTGTGTGTGTGAAAGAGAGATCTGGCATGGGGAAAGTCTCCTGGGGGTCTGACTGAGTCACAGCGGCAGAATCCATTGTCACACGTAGCAAGAAAGCTTGAGACATCACTCATTGGATACACAGTCTCTGTGAGGCCGACCGCCTCTTCGCCTGATGTGCATCAGTAAGCTATGAAATGCCGAAACACAAGTGGTTCTTAGTCATAAATCACAAAAGGATTTTTTTGTGGCCTGGCATGTTGACTGTACAGTAATTTTCCTCTACAGTAAGAATCATTACCTTCTAATAGAAAATGAAAATCTCTTAAAGGATTAGTTCACTCCAGAATGAAAATTTCCTAATTATTTACTCACCCCCATGTCATCCAAGATGTTCATACCTCTCTTTTCTTCAGTCGAAAAGAAATTAATAATTAATTTCAGGATTTTTCTTCATATAATGGACTTCAGTGGGAGCTAAAGGGTTGAAGATCCACATTACAGTTTCAATGCAGCTTCAAAGGGCTTGACATTAATATATGCGGGTGGATTTAAGCAGTGGCGGGTCACTCCCATTAGCCACTTTGGCGGGTTGGATTTTATAAGTTCAATGCTTGTGAACAAGTGGATTTTTTTTAGTGAAAGAGAATTTTAAGAGAGTTTAAACCAGTAGTTAATATACATTTTAGTACAATATTGTCAGTGTTGAATGTTTTTGCTTGATTTGGCTAATGAAAATAGTTCAAAACAAAATTCACAGCAGAACAGTCACACCTCTTGAGCAACACAGCAGTGTTTCGTTACTGAATGATTTGCGTTTCTGATTGAATCATTTGAGTCAGTGATTCAGTGATCCATTCATAAAGATAGGCGCTTGCTTCATTTTTGAATGAATCAGCCATCTGAACGAATCATTTGCAGGCATGACTCAATGGCTCATTCAATAAGACAGTCACTTGCTGACACCTATTTGCGGTTTACTTTCATATTTAAAAGTAGCTTATCTTTGCATTTTCTTTCCCCCCAACATTTCATATTTATATGAAAAAGTAAACAATCTCTCAGAGCACAGCTTTTCACTCCACAGAGAGTAGAGAAGGGCAGGGCGAACAGAGCTCTTTTGCATTGAAAGAAACAAACTCTTAGAATGGGTTGATTTTTGCAGAGCTCATTTTGACAGGGTAAAAAGGGTGTTGTTTTACACTACCATTGAGAATTTTTAACCAAAGTATATTATAGACTTTTCATTAAGACCCTAAAGAATCATATCAGCTTGTGGAAAATGGGCATCCAATGACCCCTTTAATACAGATTTCATTTGATTGGTAATGGTCTTATTAAGTAAAATTAATAATAAAATTATAACAATTTTAAATAAAAGATGACATGTGCATTTAATGTGATTAGGGAAGAATGCCCTTTAAAAAGGCAAAAAAAGGCCTGGAAATCAATTTAAATACATTTTAGTACACAGTAACCACTGGCCACAGTGGCTGGTTTTATGTAGCGAAACAATCGGCCATTTTCTAAAAAAAAAAAAAACATTTATATACTTTTAAATACTTTTATATACCCTTTTTTTTTTTTAACCACAAATGCTAGTCTTGCATTAGCCAGACTTCAAACATTATGTAGTCATGTTGGAAAGGTCACACATGACGTAGGAAGTACTGACCAAGTGTTTACAAAGCAAATATGCAAAGAAAGTCAAACGCCCTTCACACCAAAAAAATGTAAAACTACAATGTCAAACTATTTTGAGTTGGAGGAGAAATGAGATGGAGTTTTTCACCCTACCCTACCTTTTTGAACCAGAGTACACAAGTATATAAATTTGAATTTTTTTTTTTTTAGAAAATGACTGACTGTTTCGTTAGATAAGACCCTTATTTGTCGGTTGGGATTGTGTAGAGCCCTTTGAAGCTGCATTGAAACTGCAGTTGATCCCCATTTGAAGTCCTCTATTTGGAGAAAAATCCTGGAATTTTTTCCTCAAAAACCTTAATTTCTTTTCGACTGAAAAAAGAAACACATGAACGCCTTGGATAACATGGGGGTGAGTAAATTATCAGGATTTTTTTTATTCTGGAAGAGAACTAATCCTTCAAAGCTAGAGCTATTAATATTTTTAAGGGGAGAAACAAAGATTTAATGTTAAATCTCCATTGAATTTGTCAATTTTAAATGAAGCCCATTCATGTAACACTTTCAACAAATGACTCTTCTAAAGGCATAAATATTTGATCAACCAGAAACATTGCTTTAATGTCAACAAACCGCCTGCAACCACTACTGCGTCTGCGCTGACATCACCGCTTAATTCCCTGCTAGAAATAAATAAACCACAATTAAGCCACAAGGGACTTCATGTAATGAGCAGAATCAACACATTTAAGCTTTTCAGATGTTTGGGGTTGAAAAGTTCAGAATAAACAAACAAACAGAGATGATGTCATCGCCGAGGTCGCTGATCCTGGCCTGAAGCTAGACTGCGTAATAAAAATGAGTCAAAGCTCAAAAATGAGTTTGAGGGAGATGGTTGATGGGAGTGTGAAAACTGTTGACTTTTAGTTTTGCTGCCAGAAATTTGTGCATTTATAGGACTTGACCAATTTGTTGCAGTCTGTTGTGTTTGTCAAAATGTCTTGCTTGGATGAACAAAATGGCCAATGGCATGAAGAAAGGAGTGCTCTGTGAATATGTAATGTAAATAGTCAAACAATGTGGGTTTTTTTAAATTGCTGATACCAATAGAGAGACCATAATATAAAGGGTTTTCTTATTATTTTTGTTATGAATAAGCTAAGAAAATGCATATTGGGTCAGTGAGGGGTTTTTGTTGTTAAATTGACAACGTGACTGTAAAAATAAAAAAAAGTTCAAATAAATGCTGTTCTTTTCCAAATCTCAAAGAACTCAGAAAAAAATAAATATTTATTTATTTATTTTATATATATATATAAAAGCAGCACAACTGTTTTTAACTTTGCTAATAATAATAATGATAAAACTTATGTTTCCATAAAATAACTTTTAAAATAAATTAAAATAGGAAAAAGCTATGTTGTAATATTTTACAATTGTTGCTTTTTTTTTTTTTTTTTTATAAATCTGTGAAATGTAGAATTGGTGTGCATAAAAGGTGACTTTCAAAACATTAAAAAAATCTTACTGACTGAGTGTTTTCACACTTGAGTCCTCTTTAAAAGAACCGAACCCAGACCCCTTTAAGTGGACCAAGAAGTGGACCAAGTGAAAAAGGACCCAGTTTTCTTTGTTCACACTGTGGTTGTTCCTGAAAGAGGACTCGGATCCTTTTTTGGTCGACTTAGCAGTAATGGTGTCTAAGACCTCTTTGTGTTCAGACTGTTGCTTTTTGAATCTAGTCCAGTTCAGTGTTATTTGGCTGACATTATGGCCTCAAAATTGGAATATTTTTATCTTTTGCACAAAATCATAAGTTTTTGTAGACCTTCGTAATATTTATTTTGATTTTTATATATATAATAATAATAATAATATTATTATTATTATTATTATTATTATTATTATTATTATTATTATTATTATTATATATATATATTTTTTATTTTTTTTTTGTAATCATGTTTATTTTATAGCACACAGGGATTCTGCTGGATTTTTAAGATCAAATTTCTTAAACTTCAACCATTAGACTTTAAACCATTTTTAAGAAAAGAGTCAGAAGTATCGGTTATTATATTTATGGTTTACTGGTTTAATAGCTGGTTTAATATGAATTATTATATTAAACCAGAAGTAGTTCTGATTAAAAGTGCAAATTCATTTTCATAACGGTAACAGCAGCACAGCACCTGACTTTGAAACATGCAGCGCTCAATCTCAAAGAAATGGAGCCTTTTTATTTTAATAATCACATTATGGAAATACTTGTCTTTCTGTCTCCATTGTACTTTCTTTGGCCTAAAATTTGACAGTTAAATTTAAGACATTTTAAGGGCCAGCGGAAAAGGCATTGATGACATTGAGTTTTTCTTTCCCAGATGTTTACGTTCAGTTGAGACAAAACCAACTGTGTAAATGTGAACCACGGGTGTTTTTAACAGTTTAAACACAATAGACGCTAAATAGAGTGTAGTTTAGCCCCAGCTGGGATGTGCGTGCTCGTAAAACTGTATATCAAAAAGTTTCAACTGGCAAGGCACACAGCCGCATCACTTTTACACAGTTTGAAAGCGGTTAAAATAAACCAGTGTATGTTGTGAGCGAATAACTTGTAGAGATCTGCCAGAAGAAGCAGTCATTATGAACAGCTGATTTGTACGGTGACACCTGATGACCAAACTACATTATAATTCGCGAATGGAAAAATCAAGTGAGCCCGGGCCGATTTGTGTTCACAATGCACCTTTTTTTTTTAGTGAACCATACCTTTAGCCGAAAGCGAACCGTACTCATACCACCTCCCGAGATGGTCTCAGTTCGGTTCGCTTCTGAGTGGTCTGAGATCGTTTGGAGTGTTCACATATGTGCCAAAAATCATGTGAACCGTGTTCAGACCCCTGAAAAGGACCAAGTGTGAAAACCCTTATTTTTCTAGTAAAAATAACTATATTGTGAATGATACTGTTACCATGACATAAAATTACTCATACTGTGCTAAGATTTTTGTCATACCGCCCACAACTAGTGTGAAAATTTGTCTTCGGCTGGTAGGGAAGATCATTTAAATTCATTTAATACCACTTTTCACTCTATTTATTTATTTATTTATTTATTTATTTTACCCTATCTCTCTCTCTCATGCTCACAATCAAAGATGATGAATGTATCTTGTGGACTGTCTTAATGTTTTCAGCAGTCCTTTTCCGTATCTTGTTTGCCAGCAGAAAAAGGGCACAAGTTTTTGGATCTTTTGCAATCATAACTATACTAGCAAGGACACTGAGCATTTCTTTGGTCTGAACACTGCTCCTGGAAGCCAAGCATTCAGATCACTGGTTTCCAAATACATTACTTTGCAAATATGAACATCGGCGGGACTTGTACTGCTGCTCTGTTGCAAAGTTAAAAATGTGATTAAAAGAACAAAGGGCCAGTCTTGCCTAATGTTAATGAGGATGCTAATGGCCTGATGAGAAAATGGTGCTAATAGATGTAACGCAGAACACTGACTCACATCAGGGAGTCTTTTACATCTGACAGATGCCAGTACAGAACTCTTGTAGCCTGCCTGTCAATAACTTTAAACAACATACGGTCTTTAAACGAGAACTCATGCAGGGAGGGACGTCAGCCTGCTAATCAGAGGTCATATGCATAAAAGATCAAACTGGGTGATGGTGTTTGCTGTGTCATAATCAGATCAGGGCTAGAAGTGAGGTGATAATGGATATTATGTAGTGGGGTGATGCAGGTGACTTAATGATTAAAGTGAAATATGTAGGTGTTACAGTTAATGTAAATATTGAGACAAAGTTGCAACTGAAGCATAATGAAAAGACCCCGAGGTCAGCAGCTTTTTGGTGCGTCTCGGAGCAAAGTGTGTCCCAAGACCTGATTAATAACAGCATTGCTTCAACTAATTATGAATGGATCGTATGATATTGTAAATCACATACAGGCTTTGTTCCAAAACTTTGTGAGCTGCCTACGTAGGCAGCATTTTAAAGTATACATAGGCTCTATTATTATAAATGAACATGATGGTCCACTCATAAATATATGAATGGAAGAAATCAAAACACTAAGTATGGCAGCTGTAGTCCTGCCTTGCATGCTATTTGCATATTCATTGACAGCGAAACACTCAGTTTTGTGGCCACAGAATTGAAAGCACAGACTAAATATCAGTCAAAAAACGAGACTCCATTTTTGTTAGCATATTCGTTGACTAAGTGTTGAATCGGCAAAATACCAGAAGTGGCGCATTTGACGGAAAAGAATCCATGAAACGCATTATTAGACCATTTTGGGTTTATTATAACGTTCACCTGGGAACGGGACGTGCGCCATTTAATCAGATTTGTTAGGTAAATCACTTATAAATCTATATCCGCAAACACAGGACAATACATCAGTATCTTTCTCAATATGCTAACTCTTCAGTTTGATTTCAAGCTAAAAGCTCAGACCTTCACTCTTTTAACATTTTTCATGATCACATATTCAAGAAATTACAGTGGCTACAGCATTTCTGTCATAAAGAAATAACTAAATATTAAAGATTAAGTGGACATTTGAGTTAAGTGTTGTTTAGTCAATATTAAACAAGAATTAGACGGTGCAGTAAAAATAATCGTGAGGCTGTTGGCACCCTCTGCAGTCATTTGTTTTAGTGCATAATGTACATTAGCTCTATTGTTTATGATGCATTACATATTTAACATTTTGTTTTGCTTTCGATTCTTTGTTTGAACCAATTATTATTGTCATATTGCTATTTTATATGTATTTTAAGTCATTTTAAAGGCTATTGTTCACTTAGGTCTATTTTATTAATATATATTTATTAATATAAATCAATTAATATATATTTTAATATATTAATATTAATACAAAATTACTCGATTAATCATCAGAATAATTGACAGATTGAATACGTCTTGTCTTGCTCTCCCTGAGCTCTGTGTATTCTGGTTCAAGACAGATAGGGTGTGTTGAAAAACTCCAATCGTGTTTTCTCCCTCATCTTCAAAAATCATTTCAAAATCATCCTGCATCATTGCAGAAGTACCGACACAGTATTTGCAAAGTGAACATGCAAAGAAGATCAAACACCCTTAATAAAAAAGGTAAAACGGCGATATAGGGCGATTTTTGAAGTTGAGGGAGAACATGAGATGGGAGTTTTTCGACATACCCTAACTGTCTTGAACCGAAAAAAAACGGTCTAGGCAGAGACGAGACAGAATATGAAGAATAGCAAACGCTTTGGGAGTCAGCTCTCCACTGCAGTGAAGTAAACCTGCCAAAGTACCAGCACAATAACGCTCGGCGTAATACCGTCTAATTATCATTATCAACAAAATTCCAGAAAATATAGATATCATTTTTTTTGTCATTATTGCACACCCCTAATTACTAGATGGTTATCTGTTGCATAGAGCTTCTTTCAAATAAATAACGTCCCCTTCCAGACATCATAATAACATCGACAGTTCTGTTTATAGGAGGTGCTATTTAACACCAGGTCTATGTTTTTAATGTGTCTGGAAATTGCTTGAAAGTGGCAAAATTGAGTTCTCTTTTCTGAAAACATTTCAGATTAGTGTTAAACGCCTCAGGCGTCAAAGCCAAAGGAAATCTAGAGTTGTTATTTACGATCACTTCCGCAGTGCTTATTCTGATTTCCTTTTTAAGTAATAAACATTGTGTTTCCATACTTCTGCTTTTGTAATTCATGTGTGCAATGATCGATTTTCCATGCTGCGCTTTGACAAATACGTCAGTTGACTCTGTGTCAGGGTAAAATACAATATTAGAGGAATCTGTTGGGTGCCGTAGTCGGTTCTCACAAGCAAAAACAAAGAATGAACCGTGCTTTTGCTGCCGGATTTCTGTGCAGACACTGAGTTATACAGGCTCTAATATTTTAATGAGTATGTTGAATAAGAACGCCGCCTCCTATGCCATGTCTCAGCGCGAGGATCATGAATAAGTCAGGATTCTGTTTACGCTTTCTGAGGCGTTTAGCAACCCAAGCCGTTTTTATAAATTCGCAAAGCAGAAACAATTGATATATCCTTCAGGATGAATAGTATGTTTTTACCAGTCAATGCTGTGGATTGAGAAACAAGAAAACATATTCCCATTTTTCAGAGAGGATGTTTGAGAAGGTGATATTAATTGACAGGTGTGAGATGGAAAGCTTGTAACCTGCCATGGAGTAGCAAAGTGAAATTTCACTTTCTTCTTGCAGCTCCAAGGACACTCACCACAAAGGCCCTGAAATAAACAGCGTGGTAATGAAAAACAACAACAAAAGTGTCAGACGTTTGTTTGGAAGACTGACTGTGTTTACGGACTCTCTCGTTGGAGAGGTTCCCAGGAATCGATGCTTAATTCTAATCAAAAACTCAGAGGCTCCTTTTGATCTTCTGTTATCGGTGTAGTTTTTAAAGCATAAATACTTAATTATATCTGAAGCGCCTTGAATTAAATTCGATCTGAAGCCCAGAAACACATAAAGACAAGTCTGGAGCTGCAATGTGATCTTTCTGTTGAGCAGAATCGCAGTCGTAATTAGCAAGAGGTCTCTCTTCGTGTTTTGTGTGGAACTCTCAGTAAGAGATTTCTATCGGTCCAAATACCCTGGGCCTTCTTTGAAGATATCTTTGATATACGCTATTGATATACGCTGGGATTTTGTTCTTTCAAAAATGATTTTGTCCCGAAAAAGATATTGCCTTACCTTTGGGTGGCAAGTCTTTGATTTTGTGTGTGTCATCCTCGGAATAGACATTTTTCCTCCTCATATAATTCCCCTGATATTGATGCTGTGTCATTCAGTCTAAATCTCAGCAGATTGCAAAAAAGTAATGTTTTGTAAGCTCTTAACAGTCTAATTGTCTGAGTTTATATATAGATTAGTATCCACTTGGACTCTGATGAAGAGGGTTTGGCTATCCTCTGAAGTGTCTCTCGAGGGTTTTTTCCTCCACTCTGAACTTTTGCCTTTCTGTCTTTTTCAAGAAGCGCTTCTAATCAAGTTTAATTTGATCCCATTCTCTGCATGAATGATTGATCTGTTCATTTGCACAGGACTCCGTACAATAGACAAAAGTGAGGTTATTTACATTTGATTCTAGTTTAAATCTAGATGATATTGCATCAAATGCTGCCGAATTGCATTGAATGCACATTCATTTGCCTATATGTTTTGAAAAATCACAACAGAAATTTTTCTGTGGGATTTCTGGGATCTTGACCCCACATCTCAGACCATTTGTTGCTCACAGAAATTGTTTTCTTTTGATCCTTCCAGGGAGCAGCGACCGATGTCCCTCTGTCTGTCTCGTGATGATGAACCTTTGCCCGGGCTGGAAGCGTTGCCGTTCAGACTGATGCAGCAGGACTGCACAGCGGTAAAGACTCTTCTGCTGCGGTTACGCAGGACCCTGCAGGAGGTAATGTTCCACCCTGACAGTTGATTCATGAAGCTGCTATGGCCTTCATCACAGGTGCATTAGAACAGGTAGAAGAGCTCTCCGTGCCCTGCCAGTTTCATGCTTCATCATTCAGGGCGAACACCTGGAGGATCTCACACTCAGAAGAGACATATTCAGTCAGTATGTAGACCTTGGTTAGAGTAGAAACTATACTTAATGTGACACGAATGAAAACAAGACTGTGAGAGGAAGAAAAGCATGTCAGAGTGGTGATTTGTTCAGCTAGTAAAATGTTACAGCAAGACTACTACTGTACAAGTACATCATTTGTTTGCAGATTTTATGTGACTGAAGTATCCAAATACTTTGTGGATGCACTTTGTTTTTGTATATTTTAATGTTTTTCAAAGAGATTTATTGATGCTATATTGTTTACAGACTTGTATTTTATTTCTTTGAATGATATCAGTTGATAGTGCATATTTATTGTGCATGCTCATTTTCCTAGAATTTTTTACACTTAGATTGTGGTTCACTCTAATTATTATTATTATTATTATTACTATTACTATTATTATTATTATGATTATTATTAATATTATTTTAATTTACATTTTTTAATTATTATTTATTTTTTCTATTTTTTAACACTAATAGTATGACACTTAAATGTATTTAAGAAATCTCAAAATGAATTTTATGTAAATTCACTTGTAGAATTTAGAATGGTAATTTTTTTTGTGATTTAATTACACTACCAGTCAAAAGTTTTTGAACAGTAAGATTTTTATTGTTTTTTTTTGTTTTTTTTTTAAGGAAGTCTCTTCCGCTCACCAAGCCTGCATTTATTTGATCCAAAATACAGTAAAAGCGGTATTATTGTGAAATATTTTTACTATTTAAAATAACTGCTTTCTATTTAAATATATTTTAAAATGTTGTTTATTCCTGTGATTAAAGCTACATTTTCAGCATCATTACTCCAGTCTTCAGTGTCACATGATCCTTCAGAAATCATTCTATTATGCTTATTTGCTGTTTAAGAAACATTTATTATTAATATTATTATCAACAATATTTAAAACAATTGAGTAATTTTTTTTTTTTAAAGATTCTATGACAAATAGAAAGATCTAAAGATCATCATTTATCTAAAATAAAACGCTTTTGTAACATTATATACAATACCATTAAAAAAAACCTTAAACACTATAATGCTTTAAATTGATCATAAATGATGATTAAACATTTATATTGTTACAAAAGATTTCTGCTTTTAGAAAAATGCTGTCCTTCAGATTTTTCTATTCCTCAAAGAAACCTGAAAAAATTCTACTCCGCTGTTTTCGACATCATCATCAATAATAATAATAATAATAATAATAATAATAATGTTTTTTTTTTTAAGCAGCAGATCAGAAAATTAGAATGATTTCTGAAAGATCATGTGACTGGAGTAATGATGCTAAAAATTCAACTTTGAAATCACAGGAATAAATTACATTATAAAATATATTCAAACAGAAAACAATTATTTTAAATAGTAAAAATATTTCACAATTTTGCTGTATTTTGGATCAAATAAATGCTGGCTTGGTGAGCATAAGAGACTTCTTTAAAAAAAACTTTTGACTGGTAGTGTATTTATTTAGAAAAAAATAATTGTAAAACTTTAATATTGCATTCCCACTTTTCAGAACATTAGCAGAGTGTCTGTTATGGTAATAATATGGGATTTTATATGAATTCTCTTTGAAGTCGCCACAGTAATAATAACAAACTTTTGGTTTTATCCCTTACTGTTAATAATGCTAACCCAAACTAATTTATTGACCAGAACACCCTCATTTCCATTCCTCTTTCTCCAAGTAGTGGCTTCATGAACTCTGTTTTCCATTCCCTCACAATAACAATCACTTTCCTCAGTGAAGGTCCAGAGAACAGTGAACAACAGAGGAACATGAATATTGAAAAGGAAGTTCTTTGGCCTTTTTACTGACTCTTCTCATTAACATGTAAATTAGCCATCTTCCTTCAGCATTTGTAAACTACAGTGTAACAAGAATCACAATGACTGGTGCATTGCTGCGGTGGGTTTTATTTGCTTGACCAGTGATTTTACGCACAGCCTGTTCTTTCTTTCCTTGTGTGTCTTTTGGGCTTTCGGTCTTTTGATACCTCGTTACTGACTAATTCAGGGCAGCGCAGCGAGGATGTCTGTTCAAAATGTTCAGAGAGCTTTTGAATTAGCCGAATGCTAAGTAGTAAATATGTGAAAGGGGCATAGATTGTGTGCTCACAGTTAGTTACTATAATAGGAGAGCTATAGACTGGTTTCAGAGCCTGAATCAAGAGCGTCTAACCTCTCAGACGGACAGTTTTTTTTTTTTTTTTTTTTCCTTGTTCGAATGTTACATAGGCTGAAATTGAATGGCTCTTATACCTTTGAACGTTATGTACTGTAGTGCCTGTTGGCATTCAGAACCTGGCACGGCATCCTTCGTGGATTAAACTGGCTTTTTGTTGGAATTTTTTTTGTGCGTCCTGCCTGTTTCATTTACATAACTATTGCATTTCCCACCAGCAAAAACAGTTCAGATGTAACCATGTGCATGTATAACTATTCTGATAATTATTTCATATTCTGAGCAGAGATTTTAGTTTTAATATTGAACAGGGTGAAATCTTAAATTACTGTTTTGCATTTTTCAGAAAACGTTTAGCAGTTTTTGTTGGAATGCACTGGGAAGAATCTGCATTAGTGAAACGTTTGTCTTGCTTTTGCTTTCGTACCTTCTTTGATTACCTCAATATGTTTGCACTTTTCATTACAGTTTTCTTGTCCTCTCCTTGTACTTAAAATGCAGGCGTAGAAAACACATTAATCAAAGCAGCACATGCTGGATCAGTCTTGAATTCTTTAATAATTGTGGAGTCTGAAATGCCGCTTAAAATCCATTCACGTTTGCTGTGAAGCATTTACCAAAATGACATTGTAATGGTTGTGATATTGTACCTTGTTTGAAATTTATAGACCCGTTGAAACTACTTGATTACAGTCACCTCATTTTCCTGCTTTGTTTTTCCCTTCTCTTCCTGCCGGTGGAATAACTGAATGTCATTGGCCCTTTCACACACACTCATGAATAGTGCTGCTTTAAAAAAAAAGATGCATTGCTACATTTTATTTTATTTTATTTTATTTTATTCTATTTTTTGGCCTGGTTGAGATGCCTTAGTAGTTTATTGTCGCCATGTCCAAGTGACACCATTTCACACATCTAATATACTTATAAATTTGCTTTTCTTTATGTGTGCAGACATAACCCACTTTGAGTTTTTTTTTTTTTTTTTAAAAACATTGTGTGTACTTGACAGCTGACATGAAAGGGCTGGCTTTCTGTGAGCGTGCTCTCAGAAAATCGTATATAAGAAGTTTAAACTGACAAGGCTTTTTAAATTCATACAGAGAATAAACTTTTCGGTGACACTTTAGAATAGGGAACACATTAACTATTAAAAGAGAAGTCCACTTCCAGAACAAAAATTCACACATAATGTACTCACCCCCTTGTCATCCAAGATGTTCATGTCTTTCTTTCTTCAGTCGTAAGAAAACATTTCAGCATTTTTCTCCATATAGTGGACTTCTATGGTGCCCCAAATTTGAGCTTCCAAAATGCAGTTTACATACGACTTCAAACGATCCCAAATGCAGTTGTAAATGATCCCAGACGAGGAAGAAGGGTCTTATCTAGTGAAATAGTTGGTTATTTATCTTCTTTAACTAAGAGTTTCCCTCAATAAACTACAAATTTGCGTAACTATATCAAAATCTCATGATACGATAATGTCGCGATATGAAGTCAACAATAAGATATTTATTGCAAAATACAATTTTGTATATTTTAAAGTTAAACTCTTCTATCTAATGCACTTTGAGACTTCAATATTAAGAGCTCCAAACAAGAAAACAAGACAAGTCAGAAAAAAAGTCCAGAGTATCAGAACTTTAAAGGAGACTCAACGCTGTTTTTAGCTGTGATATATTGTCTCAGTCTAAATTACATTCACACTGGTGTTTTAAAAGCCAAACTAATTAGAACATAATAATAATGATAATTACAACATTTTTATATTATTGTTATTTCTATGACAGTAATAGCCATATATTGTACAACAATTGCACTGTAAACAAATGAAAATAAATATTTCATAGGTATCTTTTTTTTTTTACAGCAGTTAAATTACAGTACTTCTATCCTAATTTCTACACTTGAAAGAGATATTTTGAATTTGGACTGCAGTAACGTTACCCGTTTTAACTGCTAGCTGTCAAGCTTTTATTTTGACGAAAACGGCAGTAGAGCTTTTTATTTTGAAGGAAAACTCCAGCCTTAGTGAAAACAGACTTGCAAAAACATGTCTCACTAAATTCTGTCTGTAATCATCTGCTGCAAAAATAAAGCATAACTAGTGTCCATTTTGCTCCCAAACGTGCGCAGATACTGTGCCAAAGTATAATGGCCCAAAATACAACTTTAAAGACCTTTTATTTTAGAATATTTTAAAAACCTACACTTCTTGCCCAGAAGACCTATCGTTTCATATCGTCATGTGAATATGATAATATCGAGATCGTTTTGCTATCACGATTCTACAGTATTGATAATATCGTTACATCCTGATTATTAATAGTATGTGGTAAAGGAATAGTTCACCCAAAAAGGAAAATTCTGTCATTATTTACTCACCCTCATGTTCAGATTTTTTTTTTTTTTTTTTTCAGATATTTAAGATATTTCGGATGATATCTATCTTTTTTTTTTTTTTTTTGGTCCATTTTTCTTTGAAAGGACAGTGGAGATGAGACAGGAAGTGAGTGGGAGCGAGAGGGGGTGGGGGGATTGGGAAAGGTCCACGAGGCGGGACACCCGAGGCGCAACTGCACTATATGCTGGCGCACTGCCAACAAGGCTATTGGCACCAACAGAAATCTGAGAGCTTTCTGACCCTGCGTAGATGGCAACGCAACAGGCACATTCAAGGCCCTGAAAGGTAGTAAGGACATCGATAAAGTCCACGTGACATCAGTGGTTCAGCTGTAGTTCTCTAAAGGTACGACAATACTTTTTGTGCACAAAGAAAGCAAAAAATGACTTCATTCAACCATTTATTCTCTTTTTTTGTCAGTCTCCACCATGAATTAAAGAGAGTACCACGATGTATGCGTGTGGTGCTGCTGATACAGGAGCTGCCATTTTGCTTCTGTGGTGTATATTGAGTTGAAACCTCATTCTGACATGTTCTAGGCACACCTGTGATCTTGTAGAAAGGGGAAGTAGGACTCATTTACATTTTCTTTTGGATTTGTTTTCTTTTATTTTGGCCAAAAATTGAAAAAATTAACATTTCTGTCATCCTCTTTAGCAGTGTAGCTTTTTTGGTCAAAAAATGTCTGACGTTCATATTATCACTAAATATTTTGTCTGCACCCGGCTCTACTCAAGACTAAAGTGTTCCACATCTCTGACAGTGTCACTGCATCTGCAGCTCTCTTCTTCACATTAATATGGGGGAGAGGTAGCAGTAGCATGATGGAGAGAAGTGTTTGAGGCTAGAGCCCAGAGAGGACAGGGCTGTCTGCTTCCCTGTTTGGATGCTATAATTACATAATATGTACAACACAAGCTAATTTCCCAGTGTGCTTGATTAATATTAAGTTCTACATATGTATGTGATACTAGACCACAAAACCAGTCATAAGTTGCACAGGGATATTTGTAGCAATAGCCAACAATATATTGTATGGGTCAAAATGATACATTTTTCTTTTATGCCAAAAATCATTAGGATATTAAGTAAAGATCATGAAGATATTTTGTAAACTTCCTGCCGTAAATGTATGTCAAAACTTAATTTTTGATTAGTATTATGCATTGCTAAAAACTTAATTTGGACAACTTTAAAGGCAGTTTTCTCAATATTAAAATTTTTTTGCACCCTCAGATTCCAGATTTTCAAATAGTTGTATCCTAACAAACCTTACACCAATGGAAAGCTTATTTATTCAGCTTTCAAATGATGTATAAATCTCAATTTAATAAAATTGACCCTTATGATTGGTTCTGTGGTCCAGGGTCACATATATTATAACATTTGAAGTAGTATAAATTAACATTAGAAAATGTATTAAAATGTACATGAGGAAACATAAATTAACAATAGTACATTAAAAATAATTAGGTTATTTTCTAATCAATGAGTGCAAATTATATTTTGAAGGTGTTTGATAAACATGCTCTTGTACACTGTAAAAACAACTTAAAATAATTTGTTACCCCACTGCCTTATTTTAAGTTCAGTCAACTCAAAAAGTCTAGTCAACTTGAAATGTTAAGTTGTACTAAGTGACAACTTGAATATTTGAGTGGATTCAACTTAAAACTTTAAGATTTACTTTAACACTTTTAAATTTAACAAACCAGTTTTGTTTTTTTTGTTTAGTCAACTCAGATATCGAAGTTTTCACTTAGTGCAACTTAACATTTTAAGTTGACTAAACTTATTTGAGTTGACTGAACTTAAAATTTTAAGGCAGCGGGGTAAGAAATTATTTTAAGTTGACTCAAATTGTATTCGATTGTTTTTTACTGTGTAGTCTTCAGCTTTGTGTGGTCAGATAGTTAAAAACAAACTTAATAATACCTGCAAACATGGTAACCTCAAGAGGCAACTAGTTCAGAGTGAGATGAGCAGAATATTATTTAGTCTTTTTAAAGAGTTATTTTCGTTTCATGTGCTCATTAAATATTAAGATGTGTGATCTTTGCCTTTCAGAGCTCTGAGATCAGTCCTGCCAGCAGCCTTCACTCTCTACCCATAAGCCCCTGCAGTGAGAAATCACTCCCCTTTAAGGTAATTGTCCAGATTCAGTGTTGTCAAAATGTGTTCTTTTCTATTAATAACGTGGATGAACACTTTCTTAGCTGCTGAGGTATCATTGTCGGGTCACACTTTGATTTAAAAAGCTGGCTTTCATTTTTTTTTTTTTTTCGTCCCTGAAGATTTCAAAGCTTGTAGATCAAACATAACGACGGCGCTAAACGACTGCATTGAGACAGAGGTCTCTTTATTTTATGTAGTTAATTTTCTAACTCCATTGTGCCTCTCCTAAACACACTCTTCTTTCTCTGATAGAATTTGAGTTACATGTTTCTCCACCATCAATAAAATTTTCACACTATCTTGATGGGATTATTTGGTGATGTTCCCTAATCTTGTGGAGATGGGCTTGGAGTGTCATTGGAAAAGGTTTATGATTTTGTATGAGGCGAAGAGGATTTTGTTTTTTCATCAGGACTCAAAAATACTGCGAAGTGGAAACGAGGTCTGCGTCTTTCTCTGTCCTCCTTACTGACCTACATGGAGCGCTAACAGAAGCGACGGTTGCGGCAGCGAATCACGTGACATTCCGGCTCATCCGTAGCCTAGCGCCACGCAGCGGGAGAGGGAGATGCTTATAATAGGACCCCATGCATTCTGACATTGTGTTCAACTGACAGGAGAGGGGTGGGACTTGTCCTGATTTATTCCGTTAAAAAAAAAAAAGAAGGAAAAAAACTTCCTGATTTTAAAAATAAAGCCCTAGAACCCACCTGAGACGGAACCGTGTCACTTCACGTCCTACTTTTAACAGAAAACTTCTCTCACCAAACATTTGTTATCCCCACCTTCTTAATAATTAGAGCCTGCGGAAGGCGTTCTCCTGCGGCGAGAGCGTGGCGTCGGTTAGGGGAATAATGGAGCCGCTTGCTCTGCACCCTGGGAAAATGAGCTTGGACCGGGGTTCCAAAGTCATTCGTCCTGGTGTCCCTGTCAACTGCGCATTAATAACTCCTTGTTAAGCGAGTGCAGTTGCGCCCGCCACTCCAAAGGTGTCCTGTTTGAAGCTTATAACATCACAAACCTCCTTATGCGTGAATAACTGAGGAGATCTATCACATTTACTCCCTTTTATGCCTACCTTCAAAATACATCAGTGGAATTCTCTGCATTTCTCTAATCTTGTACCATTCTTGGTAATGAAACTGCCAGGTAGGGCTGAGTGATATGGAAAAAAAATTATCCCTTGCATTTTCTTTTTATTCTCATTTTCTTCAGCCTTTTGATAACATAAATATATAATGACATACACTACCATTTAGGAGTTTAAGGTCAGTAAGATGTTTTAAAAATAGTTTTGAAAGAAGTATCTTATGCTCACCAAGGCTCTATGTATTCATATATATACAGAAAGATTTTTAATGTTTTTT